>RPFO01000231.1:1218339-1350839 GCA_009746045.1 Mesostigma viride
GAAGATGCTGTCATTTTCAAGAGAGGGATGCACGTACGTATTGGTGGTGGTGCACGCATCGTCCCTTTTCTTACTAGTAGTTGCCTGTGTACTAGAAATTTCAACTGCTATTCCTACGTCACTCGCTACCCGTATGGCCGTAACTGCATTCGGGGGCATTTTGGCGTTTTCTATGAGTGCGTGACAGTTGCTGTCTTACTTGGACAAAGGCGGAATGAACTGCAGGCAATCCGGAATGATTAAGACGGGAAGTTGGTCAACTCGCACCAAAAGCGGAGCCGCCATATGGACGGCGGTACCTTTCAATCAACATGGGCGATTACCCCTGGCCGACGGACTTGAGGGTGACAACAGCTTCAAGACGCCACCCTCATCGGCCAAGGTTCTACTGCCGTAACGGCTTAATTTATTACCTAAGATGTTCCGTGAACTTCATGTGCGTCATCTCCACGATTTCATCATGAAGCCCACGTCGACAACATCGGATGGAAGTGATTCGTGCAATTGATTATTAATGACTTCTTAACATTTTAATGAAATGCCTAATTCAAAAATGCATCTTGAAAAGCACCATATCATGCAAGCCACTCACCATAGCCGGGGTCAATGCATTTTAGAATTCGGGGCCATAACCCGGACAGGCTGCGTTGGCAGGCATGGGTTACTATTATTACTGGGGCATAACCGGCCCCGTAACCACCGCAGTAGCCAGGGTCAACTACTGGGCCGTAACTACTGCAGGTTACGGGACGGTTGACGGACCCGTAACCAGGCCAGTAGCCAGGCCCGGTTATCAGAACTGGTCCCGTAACCATGCCGGTAACCCATCCCGGTTCTCAGAACTGGTCCCGTAACCATGCCAGTTTACCGCCCGGTAACTTCTACTTGGGCCGTAACCATGACCGTAACCCAGATAGGTTACGGGCATGGTTACGGCTCCGGTAAAAGTTACCGCCCAGTAAACGTTCCGGTAACTATTACCGCCCGGTAACCACTACCGGCCGGTATTTAGTCTGTCGCGTTTAAGGTTACCGGCCGGTAACCTGGCCGGTAACCTTAAACGTACATGGTTACTGGCCAGTAACCGCCCGGTAACCTCAACCGGGGCGTTTACGCCCCGTAAAATTAACTCCTAGTGCAGCGGCGGCCAGCCCCCCAGCGGCGGCCAGCCCCCCAGCGGCGGCCAGCCCCCCAGCGGCGGCCAGCCCCCAGCGGCGGCCAGCCCCCCAGCGGCGGCCAGCCCCCAGCGGCGGCCAGCCCCCCAGCGGCGGCCAGCCCCCAAGGAGCGGCGCCTGAGAAGGGGCCCTTATCGAGCAAACCCCACCACACGCTGTTTAAGCGGGGTCCAGACGGCCAGCCGTATTTTGGGTAACAAGTTCCTGACACCATCGCGATGGGAGCCATCTGGGTGGAGCGAAGATGATGCAGCACCCATGGTTGCCCAGCGCCTTCCGGATGGCAGCATTGTTTACGGCGTCCGGACTCTTCGCCCGGACACGCCGCCGCATCTTTTGCAGGAGCCACCACCACTGTGTCCATATGATCCAAACTGGTTCTCGAAAGGGCTGCCCGAGCTAGTGGCCAAATTCAAACGCTTGCAAACCAACTCCAAGGTCTCCGCGTTCTTCAGCACGCGCACACTGCAGGAAAAGCTGAAATCATGGCCTGATTGGCTCAAAGCACTGCCAAGGGAACCCCGCGATGCGCCACAGGAGTGGCAGACGCGGTGGGGGACTCCCGCACAGTTTGCGGCATGGCGCAACCGTGTGCCCACGGTGGGTGCAACGCCGGAGCTGACGCAAGCGCAACGGCTGCTGCAGCTGGCGACAGAGAACGAAGAGGCCCTACGTCCCCTGATCCCTCCTGTGCGGCATGCAGGATACACCGAGGCTCAGCATGCAGCGGATGAGCGTCGCATCGAGATGCGTGTGGCAGCACTCACGGCATGTGATGACCTGAAGCCGGGCGACGCGGTGTTGGCCAAGCTGCCGGACCATGTGCCTGCCAACCCGAGCTGGACGCCTGTCATCTATGCCATGGTGGCGTCAGTTCCGGAAGCGCAATCGTCTGCGGATGGCCAGCGGTACGAGCTGGAGGGCTACTGCGCGCCGTGCTACACGGGAAATGGCAGCTGTGGCATCCGCGGTGTGCCATAGTCCCGCCGCCTGCAAGGATGCAGCGTCACACCTTCACCGTGCCGGCTTCCTCCATTCTGCTCTCAAAGTGGAAGAAAGGAAAGAAGGAGTACACGGTGACGTGTGGCGTAGACGGCCAGCTCCTAAAACCTACCAGGGGACGCCATTGCTCTCTCCGAGCCGCTGAAGAGTGAGATGCAGTGGGACGGGTATTGCACGCCATCAGCCGCCGCAGCAACCGCAGCAACGGCCTTTCGTGACCTGGCTGCCGCGGGAATCCCTGTCGGCATGCGCGTGTGCACGAGGTTCAGCAACAAGCGTGAGCACGGCCAGGTCGCTGCTGTGGACGCTGCGCAGAAAAGAGTGTGCATACGCTGGGAAGATGACCCCAACCATGTGTGGCCGGATGCCACGTACTGGGCGGTGTGCGGGTATGACCAACTGCAAGCGTGGGTGCTCGTGCCCCGGGATTGTGGTGGCGCCACTGCCAGAGGACATCCGTGTTGCTGCAAGCGTGCAGCTGCAACACAGCGCCACGGTGCCAAGCACGGCCACGACGCGGGCGGCTGGTGCTGGTGGCGGCGGCGGCGCTCGCCGTGACGCTGGGGCGCGCACGCAGCGGGGACGGGCTACAACGAGCCAAGCTACAAGGAGCCGGGCAGCCGCTGGGGGCAAGCGACGGAAATGGTCGAAGCATGTTGAGGAGGAGGAGGAGGAGGAGGAGGAGGAGGAGGAGGAGGAGGATGACGACGACGAGGGGGAGGAGGATGACGAGGAACCGAGCGAAGTAGAGGAGGACAGCTCTGATCGCAATGGCCGGGCCCACTTCAAATGTTCCGCCGTCCAAGCCAAGTGTGTGACACTTTTTCGCTATTTTCGCAAAAAAAAAATAAAATTTCGCACGAGTTCGCGTGATTTTCGCGGATTTTCGCAAAATTTTCACACATTTTCGCACGATTTCGCACGATTTCGCACAATTTTGCATGATTTCGCACAATTTCGCATGGATTTCAACCAAGGGTCGTTTTGGGGAGTGACGTTTGACAAAATTTCGCATGAATTCACACACGTTGTGCACATCAAAATTTTTTACCGTCGACATTTTTCACATGAAATTTCGCACAATTTCAGCAAATTTCGCACAAATTCGCACGATTTCAGCAAATTTCACACGATTTCAGCAAATTTCGCACAATTTCGCACGATTTCGCACGACGAATCACTCTGCAGAGTGACGATCGTCGAAAAAGTCAAAAAAACGACCAAAAGTGTCACACTTTTCGGAACATTTGAAGTGGGCCCGGCCCAATGACTAGGCGGTCACATAATTACTGCGGTTTTCGTCGCGTGTGCTCAAGCATGTGAGCATACAGATGCGGCGTTGAGAAATGCTGGAACGCACCGGCCTATATAGTATCCCCACTTGATACGCGTTCCATGAGCACTTGGTTGGCTGTTGCTCGCTGGTACATGTTTTTTGCCAGCATGAACACATTCATTTAATTAGATGGATGTAGATCCACGGTGTAAAAGTTGGGAACAGTATTGAACATTGCTGGTCCGCTTCATGTTGTGCATCAACGCTTGGTGACTCTTGCTTGCAAGTACATTGATTGCGTGTACATGTCATTGTGTCTTGCCCGTTGAGCATTCTTGATGATTTATTACCATGACACCGTTGACACATGCTTTATTGCCAATATGTAACTTTTTATGATGCCAAACTGATAATAAAAATATGTTTAGTCACTCATACAGTTAGCTTGAATGCGTTGCGTAGCAATTGATGTGTGTGCACCATGTCAAAGTGCTTTTAGTAAGAGGCTGTAATTTAGCAAGGCCTTTCGATCATGCATTATACACAAGTGTCATCCAATTAGTGCGTACAGCATGGAATGCAAGCATTTTTTGCATGGCGTTCATCATTTATGGACGGTAACTCCTGTGTTGACCCTGTTGTGAGTTTGTCGAAGCATGCATAGCAAGGGCACATGGCAGAGGACATAACGGTTAGGCATGGGAAACAATGGGATACTGTTCCAACATAACTTCCCCCTTGGCCACCATGATAAAAACTGACATGGAAACTTGAAATTAATGCCAAGACGGAATGTAGCCCATGTGTTGACTCCTGTTTGAGTTGTCCAAACCTACATAGCAAGGGCACACGGGAGAAGGCACGGTGGCTAGGTATGGGAAACCATGGGATAGCGTGCCAACATCACTTCTCCCTTAGGCTGCGTAATGAATACGGTCAGGGGGGCTTGAAACCATGATAAAATAAGGGGAAAAGGGTTTATTAAAATTCAAAGGGAGAAATTCTAATATACTTAAAAAAATCAGCCCGGTGGAGCTTATGGTTCTCGTGCAATAAGATGTCATAACCCCATTCTGCCGTGTACTCGTAAAGACATTTGCTGATCCTAGACATCCCCTTGTTCAGGGTCCAGCTAAATTCCAGGGGGTCCAACGGTAAAGTATCAAACCTCGTATTGCCTACGTGTAACCAAGTCATGGCCTCCGCGGGGGTTGTGGGGTCCGGCTGGAACATGCAGGACCTTGATACTAACCACGGGACCATCCGGATACGGTGACATTGGTGGGCTGGAAGACATACACATAATGTCGCCAACTGATTGAGTTAACGCCAAGCGCATTGGCGTGATCCTGATTCGGCATATCTCTGCGATTCCAGCGGCACCGGAACGAGTTCATTCCGACAAGTATCAAGAAAGTTATGGCGTTCCGACTTCCCGGTCGCGCGCGAGCGCGAGCCGGCTGTTCTTCTAAGTCGGACGTGAATATTTGCCGACGACATATGGGGTCGACAGTAATTCCTGGGCTGACAGGAATTAGGTGCTGTACCTACGACGGTATTGGATTAATACGTCGTACGCAGGAAATAGGAACCTTAACCTGTGGTCTGTTGGTACCGCAGGCTTAGTCCTGGACTTCTAGGTGCAGATGCAATAGTCACTGTGGACTGTGCTCTGTGGTCACTGTGCCTGTATGGCAGACCTACTGTATAGGAGCTGGGCGCTGTACAGGTAGTGAATACTGTACCGGGGTGTTATTACTGAGCAGGCCTCCTAGGCTGCTCAGGACTAGCAAGCACAGTGCACAAGTATATAAACAATAGGCCAGTGCCAAATGGGCATCTCTTGCGAGCCCGCCTCACGTGTTGTGCCTTGACTTGGCAAGCGCGTGTACAAGCCTCAAGTGTGTGAGCGCTGTAAACATTATCCGATTTAACAAAGCTCCGTTTCCAACCATATTCACACATTGCTGCATTGCAACCATATCCTTCACATTGCGTGTGCTAAGAACGTTAACTCAAATTACAACCAGTCTCAGCGGAACGGCCAGGAGGGTCGTTGCCGGTTGCGGTGTGCAGCGTTGACGACGAGGAGCTCGTCCGGTGGTGAATGGTGCAGGAGGAACAACGGCAGCAGGATTTCCGGTTTCGGCAGTCTGCTGGGGGTTCGATTTCTCCTGAATTACGCGTGTCGTTCGGGATCTATCTTTGTTGCTTGCAGATCGTCCGCCTGTAAATCGCAGCTTCGTGCAATTCGTCGACGACCAGGTCGAAGATTGGGAGCGAATTCTGCGACACGTACAAACCATCGTCATTCCGGAGCACCGGAGCATCGACGACCTTGAGCAGGAGCTTCACGGGTTGGTCGGCATCCAGACGGTGATTACTGCAGTAGCAGAGCGAGTGCGGACGGAGTTGGCAGCAAGGCGAGGCGAGGTTGCGGAGGCAGCTGGCGCAGGGCGACACGAGTTTGTGCCGACAGTAGCGGGCGCGGGAGTACCACGTGCTTTCGCAGGCGGCATCGGCGACGAGGGTGTTGCAGCGGGCCAGTTAGGCGTGAACGACGCGGAGCGGAGCATCACAGGCGGCTTGCAGAGGTCGGGGCGACAGCGGAAGCCATCGCCGGAGGACAGCGCGCGACAAGAGTCGGCAGGTTTCCAGAGCGAGTAAGAGTTCCTTTTCAGGAGCTGCCCCCGCCCCTTCGCGTTCGTGTGACGCGTTGGGAGGAGTTTGCACCTCTTGGTACGATAGTGACCTTGAGGTAGGAGCAGGGGGTGTCGCTGGGCTAGGCGACGAGGCACTTGGCGACCACGAGGTGCCAACGTACAATCCGCGAGGTGCCAACGACGGGTTGTCACCTGTCTACTTTACCAACGGTGACGATTCAGTCATCGCGGGCCGACAGCGGGTCGACGACGGCGCAGCAGGTAGCAGGGTACCAGAGCTGATTGTGGTGAGCGACAGCGACGACGACAGCGACAAGGAGAACCAGGACGCGCCTGGGGCCAGCCGTGGTGGTCTTGCCTGAGTGGTAACACTTGGCACTTTCCTTTCTTGTTCAGTAGCTTATATTGCTTTAATTGCTGCTTGGCCACTTGGCTGGCTGTAGCAGATCTGAACAGAGGCCATCATGGAGGATGGAGCTATCAACCAACAAGCGGGCTTTATGGGCTTCGGCGGCGCGGCGCTGGGCTGGATGGACGAGATGGACGCGATGGACGCGGTGGACGCGATGGACGCGGGGACGGCCAGGCGCTGGGAGACCAGGCTGAGGTGCCAGATAATCAGAGCCAAGGATCGCAGGGCGGGCAGCACGCGCCAGCCGCAGATCAAGCGGCGCCTAAGCGACCAACCGTTGCTGAGGGGTACGCGGTGCTAGGCCAGTTTCAGTCCATCAAGGACAATTGGCAGCCCCGGGATGCTGAGAGGATGTTAGAGGACATGAACTTGTACACGGAGATATACAACGGTGACAAGCTTCGCATCCTGGCGTCTAGTGCCTACATACGGCAGTCGGCGAGGCGGCTGTTCAAGTTTGTTCGGGAGCGACACGCGGCGGGGGACACCTGGCGGCGTTTATGACGCGACTCAGGTCGTTCCTGAGTGACAAGAGGACCATAGATGGGTCCCACCTGAAGCAAGAATACCTGGACTACAAGCCCATCAAGGGGCAACTAGTGGTCCACGCCTTTGAAGACTTCGTCAAGCTGAGGGAGGACGCCATGGCCAAGGGCTTCTTCGTCGCAGATCGGATGGCCATGGGCGACTTTCTCAAGTCGCTGCACTGGATCCGGTCACCATGGATAATGTGACCATCCACATGCGACAGGTCCATGGCTGGGCAGCCATGACGGATCAGTTGTATGAGTGTTTCAGCGGCAAGTACGTGGGGGTAAGCGCCCTCGTCAGAATGATGAGGAGGCCACTGAACCCACGGTTAAGTCCATGAGGGGATCGGGCCACGGGGGCCCAGCGTCCTCGAGAGGGCCTGAGACCTCTTCAAGGGGTCGAGGAAGGTCCAGGAGGGGGCGTGACAGAAGGGCTGGACGGGGGACCCCGCCGAAGTCGGGACATCCACAGTCCCAGTTTGACTTCAAGAGGGTGGGTGGTCCTCCCAAGGCTGGGCCCAGCAGTGGGACCTCACGGGACATCAGTCAGGTGGAATGTTATTTCTGCCAGGGGAAGGGTCACTTCAGGAATGAGTGTCCCTCGTACCTGAGGCAGGAAGGTCAGAGCAAGCCAGCTCAGGGTGGCAGCAAGGACAAGGCTGGTCCATCCCAGGACAAGGGCAAGGGCAAGGCTGCTGATCATTGATTGAGCCTGCACACATCCCTGAACCCTGGAGGGTGCCCCCAGGGGTGTGTAATGAAGCTGCTAGTGACAGCAGTGAGGGGCAGCCCCATGCTCTAGTGAAAGAGCCTATTGGACACGATGGGGCAAGCTTGGTTACCACAGAGAGTATGCCAGCTGTAGCTGCAGTGGTTACTCGCCAACGTGCCCGCCATGGCGGTGCTGAGCCTGAGGTAGGACCTGGTGATGTGGACCCAGGTGGATCTCAGAAGCATTCTGACCGTGCAGGACTGGCACAGGATGGTCAGGATGAGGATAGGGCTGGAGACAGTCTGACAGGCACGACCCTGGTGCCTCCTGTACATAAGGGATCTGTACATACCTTGAGTGCTAATAATGACAATAAAAGGTTTTCTCTCTTGTATGACATTGCCTCAAGGTTGCATACCATGTTTGGCCATGCAGCTCAGTCTTTGCAAGTTGCTAGACGGCTGGGAGGAAGTGAGTTGTACTCCATCTGCCAACAGGTTGCTCAAGCTTGCAAGTGCAGGCTAGTTGCTAGAAAGCCCAAGCAGTCTCATGCCAGGACTCCTATTTTGCAGCCAGGCCATGTGCAGGTAGATATTCAGAGAATCAGGGGTTTGAAGCTGCTGGTGGCAGTGGACAGATATACCAAGTACAAGACCCTAGAGATCCTGCCTGACATGGAGAAGCCTACATTGATTGCTGCTCTGAAGTTGACAAGGAGCAGGTACCCTGGGTTGGAGTTGTTGCAGTGTGACATTCAGTTTGAGTGCTGTGAGAACCTGCCAGAGTTTCCAGAGTTGCTGATTACACCCAGGGAGAGCCACGGCCAGCAAGGGGTGGTGGAGAGAGCCATCCAAGAGATCAAGACTGTGCTGCTGGTGGAGAGGATTCCAAGGACGTCATCTGCCATTGTGACATCTGCATGGCTACGTTCTGTGGAGGACAGGCTGAACCTGAGGACTCCCATGTTCTTTGGTGACATTGCCATCAATCCTCTTATGCTGCATACCAGGATGCTGCCAGCTGATGCTGAGCAGGCATGGAAGGAGAAGCTAGAGGCCAAGTTCCTCAAGCTGAGGCAGAAAGACAAGGGCTGGAGTGTCCTAGAACCTAACGTTGGACAACAGGTTGTTGTGTGGAAGGAACCAAGCTTTCCAGGGAAACGTGGCAGCTGGCATGATGGGGTGGTGACCCGAGTAGAAGCCGCTGGCCATAAGTGCTGGGTGGCCATTGATGGCTCCCAAGCAGTGCACCGTCTGTCCTGGTCAAAGATCCGTCCCCGGGGAGGTAATCAAGGAGACCTCTTCCAGGTGCCCGCTGGTGTACAAGGCGGGGGTGACGTGGAGCTTCCTGATCAGGGTGCTACAGCTGTATCGAGCCCTCAGGGTGACCCTGGCCCGGCCCCTGGGGTACCTTCACATACGGTGGTTGGGCAAGCAGGCGGACAGGCTGCACCTCCGGAACGGCCCGACACCAGGCCTAGGGGTGTGCGTCTATCAGATATTGTACAGGCTTTGCAAAGAGCCAAGAAGGAGCCTAAGGTGTCCAAGCTTGTCCAGTTGGATGAACCTGAGGTAGCTGCCATGGAGATAGATACCAATGCACAGGTTTCTGTCATGGGACCTCAGCATACAGGAGAACTGCTGGTCGGAGAACCAAGTTGCCCCTGGGTGTCTGATTTCAGTGGTAGGACGCATCTAAGGGTGTTGGGAGAGGTTACTGCCCCTGTCATGGGTGTGGATGTGACCTTCCTTGTCCTAGAGGACTATGATGGCCCTGTGATTTTGGGTCAGAATTTTCTGGGCAATCCTGGGATTTCTATCAGAGCTACAGCTCTGAGAAGAGATGGCTGGGGGATGATTCCCCTAGAAAATTTCAGGACAACATTTCCAGTCAGGTGCAGGGCCAAGCCGGTCAAGGGTGTAAAATGGGATGAAGGGGAGGTGCCCCCAGCGGCCAGTTTGGTGATTCCAGCTGTGTTGCACCCCAGCAGTATTGGCATAACTCACAGGAGCCTTGCTGCACACTCTCCTTTGACATATGACCAGCTGGTCCAAGAGATGAGCTCGCCTACTTTGTTTGAGGCTTGGAAGCTCGCCTTCTCCAAGGCATTGGAGGAGTGGTTGCAGTTTGAGTGTGCTGCACCAACAGACAGACGTCCCCCAGCATCAAGGAAGCTTGCTTTGAGATTTGTGCTGAAGAGGAAGGTTGTGGATGAGGTATCAGTGCCCCATGTCAGGCCTGTCCTGAATGAGTATCACGGCACGGGGAGTCTGCCAGGAGAGGAGCTATACACGCCAGGGATGCTACACGACACATGGAGAATTTTGCTATGTCTCTACGTGGGGTTGCTGAACAGGGGAGCAGCTATGTCATCAGTGCTGCTGGACTTCAAGAGGGCATTTTTAAAATCTGATCCAGAAGTGGCCAGGAGGGTGTGGAAGCAGGATGAGCCTTACTGTGTTGAGGTGCCTGCCATCTGGAAGCTGGAGCTGCATCAACAATTCCTGGTTATTCTGAAGGGCCTGGAAGGACTCAGGTCGAGCCCAATCATCTGGAGACTCACGCTGCAGGAAGCTCTGATCAGTGAGTGTGGCTTGAGAGTGTCTTCAGTTGATCCCTGTTTGCTGCTGGCCCAATGGGAGGGTCTGCCAGTGTATGCTAGTTTGCATGGAGATGATCTGCATTTGCTAGCCCCCACGACCTGGCTGAAGAAGTTTATTCCTGTCATCAGTGGCAAGTTTTCACTGGGCAAGGAGCTGTGGCAGGAGCCCAACAAGCCTGTAGTGTTCTGTGGAATGCAGGCTACCCTGTTCAGGAGGGACGGGGAGTGGAGTATCAGGCTTCAGGCTGGAGGAGATTATAAACAGACCATTGTGAAGGCCTTGCCAGAGAAGATCACCCAGGCTGCAGGACCTGAGTTGAGAGGCATGTGGGCCTGGTTTGCCAGCATCTGTGGTCCGTCTTTGATGGTCCATAGCAGAATGCCTGATGAGGTGCTTGAGGATGAGAAGCCTCGAGTCATAGCCCGGTTGGTGGAGAGTACCCCTGATCTGATTTTGTCTGGGATTGACTTTACCCAGCCTATCACCTTGGAGATCTTTGTTGACAGTTCCATGGATGCTCGCCAGGTTACCAAGGTCAGGGGGAGATCTGCTGCTCTGTTTGCTTTTTATCAGAGCAGGGCAAGTTTGTTCAGCTGGTACAGCAGACTGCAGAAGAGGGTCTGTATCAGTTCAGATGTGGCAGAATGCAGGGCCATATGCGAGGGGATCCAGTCCAGCCTGTACATAAAGGAGTTAATGCTGGAGCTGGCTTCAGTTACCCCTTGGACCTTGCAGATGGAGACGTTGTTGCTAACAGACAGCATGGGTATGGTCCAGTTTGTTCACAAGCAGCTGGCCAGGAGCCGGGACCTGGATTATTTGTTGCTGAAGGAGTTGGCCAGTTTGGTTGACTTGAAGCATATCCCTGGCGAGGAGAACCCTGCTGATGCATTGACAAAGCTGCCACACAAGGCCCCAGCCCAGTACAATGTACTGAGGAAGCTCATGAATGCTGACTGTCAAGTCGGTCTATCTGTCTAAAAGCTGAGAGCTGGGTGCTTAAGTCTCTGGATATCAGGCTGGGAGCTTGATTGTACATAATCCTGAGCACACCTTGAGGGGTGAGACATGTCTCTGGTGTGGGAATGTCTGACATTGTCTCTGATGGAGAGATGTCTATCTGGGGTTTTCATCTCAGTCTGAGGTTTCCCCAGATCTGTGGTTTGTGGGCGGGGTTCGATTCCCTGGTGCCGTCTTAAGGCGGAGTTTCACGGACTGGCTGACCCATCCACCATGCTGGTGAGGTGGCGACAGGTCCCCTGATTTTCCACGGTTGGAACGAGTATGGGAGCTTGTGTTTTGCATGTGCTTCGCGTAGATGTTGTGTCTGGTTCGATAAGGGGCAGCAGACCGGCGCCGACTCCCGTCTGGGGGTCAGCAATGTTTTCTGATGAGCTGTTGTGGGTGATCTGTGGGGTTTCGCCTAAGGTCCTGAAGGTTGTACATACTTCTCAAGTTCTTAACTGAACACCTATGGGCTGCCACAGTTGGCCAACCTCTTGTACATGGGTAACACAACGAGCCTCCCGTGAAGGGATAGGGACTCATTGTAATTTGTTTGTGCTCCTGAGCCAGTATGGGTGCTATGTACATATAATAAGGAATCCAAGCTGACTGTCATGCCCAGCGGGTTGTGACTTGTAGTCTGGGGAGGATATCCAGTACCCATTGTGTGTGTTTGTATGTAGACTTGTGTGAGCTGCTACAGCTCAAGAAAAGAAAGGATTGGAGTTAACGCCAAGCGCATTGGCGTGATCCTGATTCGGCATATCTCTGCGATTCCAGCGGCACCGGAACGAGTTCATTCCGACAAGTATCAAGAAAGTTATGGCGTTCCGACTTCCCGGTCGCGCGCGAGCGCGAGCCGGCTGTTCTTCTAAGTCGGACGTGAATATTTGCCGACGACATATGGGGTCGACAGTAATTCCTGGGCTGACAGGAATTAGGTGCTGTACCTACGACGGTATTGGATTAATACGTCGTACGCAGGAAATAGGAACCTTAACCTGTGGTCTGTTGGTACCGCAGGCTTAGTCCTGGACTTCTAGGTGCAGATGCAATAGTCACTGTGGACTGTGCTCTGTGGTCACTGTGCCTGTATGGCAGACCTACTGTATAGGAGCTGGGCGCTGTACAGGTAGTGAATACTGTACCGGGGGTGTTATTACTGAGCAGGCCTCCTAGGCTGCTCAGGACTAGCAAGCACAGTGCACAAGTATATAAACAATAGGCCAGTGCCAAATGGGCATCTCTTGCGAGCCCGCCTCACGTGTTGTGCCTTGACTTGGCAAGCGCGTGTACAAGCCTCAAGTGTGTGAGCGCTGTAAACATTATCCGATTTAACAAAGCTCCGTTTCCAACCATATTCACACATTGCTGCATTGCAACCATATCCTTCACATTGCGTGTGATAAGAACGTTTAACTGATTGCGGCAACCATTGTGGCCTGGAAGGATGTCGGCCACTTGGACTTGAATTCAGGCCGGAGGTAACACTCCCCGGACCAGACCTTTGCATCTGGGTGTGATCCCGTCTGGGTAAAAACTGATCCAATCACCCGGTTGGAGGGCCTTGCGTGGGGCCATCATCAGAGCATGCCATGTAGCTGGGATGGCCTGGATGAGGGTGTTCCAAGCGTGTAGCGATGGCATGTTTTGCACCCAAGCATTAACTTCAGTGTATGCCTGTAACCGATATCTGTCCCCCTGCCAGGCGTAGAGATCGAGCACTCTCAGAACAGGGGGTGATGCGCACAGGAAGCCAGCATAAGAGTTGTGCCCATGTAACGTGCCCAAGGGCTTGCGCGCATTGTCCACAATCAAATCATGGAAATAATTAGAATCTGTCGTGCAACCTCCTCACGAGTGGTGGGAAAAACGAGGCGCCCAGGTTTGAGCTTGTGATTACCTAACCATAGGCGCGACCAGTACCAGGGGAGCCCCTTGTATGATATCAGTGTGCAGCCAAGTACTCCAGCGTTTCATGACAGTTTCATGACAGTTTCATGACAATCATGATGAATGTCCTCAGAACATGAGTACTACTCGAGTACTACTCGACCATCTCAGGTTCATGAGTACTACTCGTGTACTACTCGAGTATCTGATACTTTCAAGAGTTGTTGTTGTTGTTGTTGTTGTTGTTGTTGTTGTTGTTGTTGTTGTTGTTGTTGTTGTTGTGTCCCACGCCGCACATGGGCAGCAGAGAATCTATAGTGGCCGACCAGGGCATCCACACCGACACCCATTCCATACTAAACAGCGGTCATCAATATTTTACGAAGCTATTCCGAAGTAAACCGCACCCTCAAGCACCTCAAGCTATCCACCAAGTCCTTCAGGCGATCCCACGGCGCCTCACCACCACGCAGCAACAAGAAATAGATCAGACACCCACACAAGCCGAGACACAGGCTGCTATGCTCTAAATCAAACTCGGCAGTGCACCCGGCGTGGACGGCATCCCTGTAGAATTTTGGAGGAAGTTTTGGCCCGACCTCTCTGCCGGCTTTTACAAATGCGTCCTCGAAGTATGGCGCACAGGTATCGTCTCTGGCAACTGGGCAGAAACTGCACTAATCCTCGTATTTAAAAAGGGGGCTAAAACTCAATGGCAAAACTACCATCCCATACGACTACTCACGGTTGCGTACAAAATCATCAGTAAAATACTACAACTACGCATTTACACAGTACTCGACGACCTAATCGGTCCGGAACAAGTCGGCTTCCGCGCTAACCTACACATAAACGATAGCATTACAATGCTTATGGACATAGTGGAAAAAGCGTGGCGCCACAACATACCCGGCATCATACTATTTTGGGATTTCAAAAAAGCTTTTGACCGCATGTGTTGGGACTACCTCGAGAAGACATTGCTTGGTTTCGGATTTGGTGGCACCTTCACGCATGTCACCATCGGTATGATTAAATCGCTCTCATGGACCCTACTCCTAAACGGGCACTTCTCACGCACAGGCACTAGCTCTAGGTCACTCCCACAAGGCGACTGCATGTCACCGCTCCTGTTTCTTCTTGCGCATGCCGGGCTGTTCTTTCTGCACGCTCGCGACAACAGGATCAGGAGCTTCCCCATCCAAGGTAAACCGCGAGGTTTGTTCCAAACTGCTTATGTTGATGACACCACTAATGTCTGTACCTCCACTACCGATGTGCATGCTATCATGGAGAATATCACGACATACTCTATGGCCTCTCAACAGCGGTGTAACGTGCAAAAGTCCACGGGGCTGCACATCGGGAGAGGATCCTCCCCCCGCTTATCACTCCCTAATCTGCCTGTGACATGGGTCCAGCCAGACGGTCACCACCTATTACACAACTGCCCTATCGGCTGCACCATGGATGGACGTCTTGCTGAACACCCCACCTTTTTGTATATGACAACACAACACACAGTGGCAAACTCACAGGCATGCTCCAAGCGGCATCAAGATGGGCAGCGGTTCCCCGTCTTAGCCTACGGGGCAGGGTCCTCATCACCAACCAAATGTTATTCTCCAAAGTGCTCTACTACTGCCAAGGTCACCCACCTAACGAGTACACCACCAAGATCATCCAACGAATCGGCAGCAATTTTGTTTGGAAACAGCAGGGTATCATAACACACACGGTGCCGGGATGGATCGATCGGGACATGTCCTATATGCCATGGGTTCAAGGAGGCTTGGGCTTACATAATATGGAGTGGCGTTTATGGTCAGTGTACACCAAACAGATCCTAAAACCGCTTTCATAGGCGTAAACGCACACCCTGGTTGTATGTTGGCACAAGAAGCTTTCGCCACAACCTATACCCACACCAATGGTACATCATGGCACTTGGGGGCAGCAATACTTACATGTGCGCTCACTTCGTACAAAGGCTTATCAATGGGGCACGTATGTGGAAGGGTTATAAGAACCAAAAACCGGACAGAACTGCTCACCCTACCACGCGGGAAGAGGTGGCACGCCAACCATTATATTTCAATGATTTGTTGCGCGATAGTGAGCATACTGTGTTTGGGCCGCAACCCATATGAGGGCTTTTTGACGGCCACCCCGCCGGTTACGCGAATAATCGATTTATACGCGGCTGACGGTGACCGATATCGCCTTCTGACATACACGGAAATCCGCTCGTGGATCGCAAACATGCCCAGCCGACCAGCTTAATTGGGACAACCTTCTACAAGCAATCCCCGCAGGATGGCATACCCTCATGACAACCCCGCGCAAACCCCTACAAATCGGGGAATGGGTGAGCTATTACCCGGATCACGATACGTCCATACATAAGGGCTGCATCGTTGCGGTCGCGTCGACGGGCGTTACCATACAATTGCTCCAGGGGACACCCGACGGTCAAGGACTTCTAGGCAAATTGATTACATCGTACGCCTACATTCCAGCATGTCAATGTCACCGCATTCGAGTGGTCCCGTGGTCACTGTCACAGGCGTGCATGTTACCCCTGGACCCCACCACAGTGATACGCGACACCACATGGCTGCATGTTGGCAAGGGGCGCCTGGACACGCTTGCTCTAGACCCGCTAGAATTTGGGTGGGTCCTCACATCTGGCGGCACCCCAATGACGAAGTGCCTTTTCGAGTACACGGCAGACTGGGGATACCGGCTACTTCTACATAAACATCACAGGATGCACCCGGGTCGCCTGCGCTGGCACCCCGAGTTGCCGGGCTACACCTGGTGTCACGTCCGTGATCATTTACGTCCGTGCACGTACTCAAGAAGTTACGCGGTTGCCGTAATCGGAATCGTTACCGACGTTTGGTTGGTTCCGATTCAGTAGGCCGCAGGCTTTGTTCCTTGGGCCGGTGTGGAGCGCCGCGCCGGAAAGGCCTGAGTTTCTAGAGTGACAGTCTTAGGTGACCTGACTTAGGTTCAGGCGCAAGACTTTGGGGCGCAAAGCCTTGGTGGCTTGCGCAATATTCCGGTGCGTGACATTTGGCAGTTATGAATCTTTTGTATTGTCCAGACGGAATGATGTTCAGTCCATCTGACAATTAAGCTAGATACGCAGATCGTAGTGTGCGGTGTGCTGGCTCGCACGTGGTTGTCGAACAGACTTGCTATGCATTTTGCTGGCAGCTTAACTGCACGTCAGGCGGCTTGCTGGCAAATGCGACAGCGCATGGATGCCGGGATTTTCGGAGGTATCTAGGAGCAGCGCAGCGGCCATGGTGGTCGTTGTTCGCTCGTTTCTCTCCCTCACAACTAGTTTGTTGTCTTCATGGGGTTAAACTTCTCGAACAGCCCGGAGCAGCCCCCGTGAGTGGTTGCATGTCGTTGCCATGACGATGGTTGATAGGATTGACAGTGGTTTGATCCGGTTGGGATGTTGTTGGCATTGTGGACGAGAAACGTTCTGCTGACCCGGGAACAGTCCCGGGAAAGGGCCGGTTCGTCGTTGGCCAGTGTGCCAGTAACTGGGACATGAGCGCAGAGTCACACAGTTGATATAGATTATGACGTAAGTAAACACTGTTGCGCCACAGTGGCGTCATGGTCGGTCTGTGGTGATTTCGATGGGTCTCAAGGATATGTAGTTACTCTTACAGTTGCGGCAGCACAACTCGGCATTCATTGTAATTTGTCAAATGTTATGGAATGAATGGTTTGGGCATTGCTTTCATCATAAAGCATTATTGCAATCTTCATAATATAATCGGCTGGCTGCGCTGCCTGTCATGAAGGTGGTGGTGCCGTCAATCAAGGACCACACCTATCATTTCCACTTAATTTAAACGAGCGAACAACCCTTGGCGGGTTCAGTTCGGACAGCCTGAGCCGGAGATATACCCAAGCTGCTTGCAGAATCAAGCACTTGGAATCAAGCTTATCCTTTAAAAAGCTATGAAGAGGATTAGGCTTATCCTTGAAAAAGCCATGAAGAGGATTATGCTTATCCTTGAAAAAGCACTGAAGAGGTTATTGCTTAGCCCATTTGAAAAGCATGTGTGGTCCTGCCGTGGGAATTTTTTTTCCTATGTGATCCTCTTTTTTTTACTTTTTGGCTCTTCCCATTTTCGAGCTAAAAAGTGGGGGGGAATATAGTGGATCACACACAAGAGTACTCTATCGCTATGGATATGCCTTCCAAGTGATAGGCTAGGATACAATGGCACGCAAACGCGACAGCTGTCACGTCCGTGATCATTTACGTCCGTGCACGTACTCAAGAAGTTACGCGGTTGCCGTAATCGGAATCGTTACCGACGTTTGGTTGGTTCCGATTCAGTAGGCCGCAGGCTTTGTTCCTTGGGCCGGTGTGGAGCGCCGCGCCGGAAAGGCCTGAGTTTCTAGAGTGACAGTCTTAGGTGACCTGACTTAGGTTCAGGCGCAAGACTTTGGGGCGCAAAGCCTTGGTGGCTTGCGCAATATTCCGGTGCGTGACATTTGGCAGTTATGAATCTTTTGTATTGTCCAGACGGAATGATGTTCAGTCCATCTGACAATTAAGCTAGATACGCAGATCGTAGTGTGCGGTGTGCTGGCTCGCACGTGGTTGTCGAACAGACTTGCTATGCATTTTGCTGGCAGCTTAACTGCACGTCAGGCGGCTTGCTGGCAAATGCGACAGCGCATGGATGCCGGGATTTTTGGAGGTATTTAGGAGCAGCGCAGCGGCCATGGTGGTCGTTGTTCGCTCGTTTCTCTCCCTCACAACTAGTTTGTTGTCTTCATGGGGTTAAACTTCTCGAACAGCCCGGAGCAGCCCCCGTGAGTGGTTGCATGTCGTTGCCATGACGATGGTTGATAGGATTGACAGTGGTTTGATCCGTATAGTGGATCACACACAAGAGTACTCTATCGCTATGGATATGCCTTCCAAGTGATAGGCTAGGATACAATGGCACGCAAACGCGACACTGGATCAAGAACATTACCTTGGCAGTTGATCACCCATTTGTTGACAAACGGCCAACGGGCCACCGACGTCCAGCACCTGCTTATGCATCGGGCCATCGGGGTCAACTCCCATCTGCACCATCGGTACTCCCACGCGGCGGCGTGCTTATATATATTAAAAATATAATTACTTACAGCAGAGTGCTTATATATGCAACTTTCCAGATGAAACAATTGAGCACAGATTTCTGGACTGCCAACTCGCAGGGGTTTGGCAATGGCTGCTGGGTATATGGGCAAAGTGGATGGCTATTACAGCTCCCCCCACCACCGTCACACTATCTACGGTTATTTTCAGCATCACGGGATTACGGGACGCGAGCCTCACAGCCAACCAGATGGCATGGATATGGCTACGCACGACGATGCTTCACACCATATGGCAATTGGAAGGAAGGAAGGAAGGAAGGAAGGAAGGAAGGAAGGAAGGAAGGAAGGAAGGAAGGAAGGAAGGAAGGAAGGAAGGAAGGAAGGAAGGAAGGAAGGAAGGAAGGAAGGAAGGAAGGAAGGAAGGAAGGAAGGAAGGAAGGAAGGAAGGAAGGAAGGAAGGAAGTAGAGTAAGTAAGTAAGTAAGTAAGTAAGTAAGTAAGTAAGTAAGTAAGTAAGTAAGTAAGTAAGTAAGTAAGTAAGTAAGTAAGTAAGTAAGTAAGTACGTAAGTAAGTAAGTAAGTAAGTAAGTAAGTAAGAAGTAAGCAAGTAAGTAAGTAAGTAAGTAAGTATCATTTTAGAATGGAAAAAAGGTCTTATAATATAAATAATAAAGGGGATTGGCCATGGCCGGCAGCGGGCAGTAATTCTGTATAGTACTGTCGGCCCCGGCTGCCGGCCCTGCGAATGCGCCACCATGCGCAGCCCCGGTTACCGGCCTCGGCTCCCGGCCCTGCGAATGCGCCGCCATGCGCAGCCCTGGCTACCGGCCCCGGCTGCCTGCAGTGCGAATGCGCGCCGCCATGCGCCGCCCTGGCTACCGGCCCCGGCTGCCTGCAGTACGAATGCGCCGCCATGCGCAGCCCTGGCCACCGGCCCCGGCTGCCTGCAGTGCGAATGCGCCGCCATGCGCAGCCCTGGCTACCGGCCCCGGTCGCTGGCCCTGCGAATGCGCTGCCATGCGCTGCCCCGGCTACCGGCCCCGGCTGCCTGCAGTGCGAATGCGCCGCCATGCGCCGCCCTGGCTACCGGCCCCGGTTGCCGGCCCTAGCTGCGAATGCGCCGCCATGCGCAGCCCTGGCTACCGGCCCCGGCTGCCGGCCCTGCGAATGCGCCGCCATGCGCAGCCCTGGCTATATATACCAGCCCCGGCTGCCTGCAGTACGAATGCGCCGCCATGCGCCGCCCTGGCTACCGGCCCCGGTCGCCGGCCCTGCGAATGCGCCGCCATGCGCTGCCCCGGCTACCGGCCCCGGCTGCCTGCAGTGCGAATGCGCCGCCATGCGCCGCCCTGGCTACCGGCCCCGGTCGCCGGCCCTGCGAATGCGCCGCCATGCGCTGCCCCGGCTACCGGCCCCGGCTGCCTGCAGTACGAATGCGCCGCCATGCGCCGCCCTGGCTACCGGCCCCGGTTGCCGGCCCTAGCTGCGAATGCGCCGCCATGCGCAGCCCTGGCTACCGGCCCCGGCTGCCTGCAGTACGAATGCGCCGCCATGCGCCGCCCTGGCTACCGGCCCCGGTCGCCAGCCCTGCGAATGCGCCGCCATGCGCTCAGTGCCCCGGCTACCGGCCCCAGTTGCCGGCCCTGCGATGCGCCGCCATGCGCAGCCCTGGCTACCGGCCCCGGTTGCCGACCGTGCGATGCGCCGCCATGCGCTGCCCTGGCTACCGGCCCCGGTTGCCGGCCCTGCGAATGCGCCGCCATGCGCAGCCCTGGCTACCGGCCCCGGTTGCCGGCCCTGCGAACGCGCCGCCATGCGACGCCCCGGCTGCCGCCCCGGTTTCCGGGCCAGCAAATGAGCTGGCAGTTGCCGGGGCCGGTTGCCGGGGGCGGCACGGTAACTGGACCGGCTACCGCCCTGGCTAACTGGCGAACCGGCCCGGTTACCGACGGTGCCGCCCCGGTGAGAAAGACGGTTACTTAAGTTCGCAACGAGACCGTATTCACGTTACGTGCCGCGTACACGAGAGGTGCCGTGGTCCGCCGGTTTATCTCCTCTTGGAACCTGGCCATGCGTCGTTACTGGCTCCTGGCGACGGAACAACACAAAGTATGGGACCCGGGCCCTAACAATGACACCCCCAGCCCACTAGTGGAAGTCTTCCATGCACTCATGGGCATGAACCAGGTCTTTACACTTATGCCGGATGACGATATATCTTCAGTAAAATGGCTACCATGGTCGCAGGGCGCGGCTTATTTATGCGGGCACCCCAATTTAGGCACAACTAGGCATTTCAGGCTATTTTTGGCATACCTGGGTCACCTTAACTGTTATATGGAAATAAACTAACACCCATTTCACCGGAAATCTATAGTGGCCGAGGGCCGGATATATACTTTCAAGCGGCCGGAGATATACTTTTCCGGGTAAATGGGTATTTTTATTAACCAATAGGAATATCATTATAGGTTAAGAGGTACCACGTATCGACCAGCTGGTTACCCACTGAGGGTAGTGTGATAGGTGAAAGGTTTAGAAAGGAGCATTATGTGACCAGGGGAGCCAAGTGACGCGCGTAAGGTCACCGTGAGGAATGCAAGTAAACACCCTGTTGCGTCCCAGGAGAGCATGGAAGCCGGAGCTCCAAGGGGCTGGGCCTGTCATTGTTGGGCCCGGGGTCCCACACCTTGTATTGTTCTTGCGCCAAGAGCCAAGCGCGACGCATTGCTGAGTTCCAGAGGAAGATTAACCGCCTCACCACGGCGGCTTTGGTGTATTCGTGCCGCACTTTGAAAACCGTCTCGTTCCGGATAGTCCAGATCGCATACAGTATTCGCATACTGTATAGCATTATATTAGTTCGGAGCCATACCCAGGCCAGTTGACTGTCGGATAACTCCTCCCCGGGGGTCCCCGCCATACCGAATATGATACAACGCACGGATAGCGTTAGTGTGGAATGTGGTAGCGCGGTCCATGCGGACCATACGTTAAACAACCATTGCCACACCCCGCTCACTTGGCAGTAGAGAAAGCGGTGCTCAATTGTTTCCGAAGGGAAGGTGCACAGGCATGTCGCATGGTGGTGAAACCGGCTGCTGAGGGTCGCGTTTACCCCGATGGCTCTGTGCAGTAAAAGATGTTGAATGTCGGTCGCTCTGCGGTCCACCAAAGGGTGATCGACCGCCATGGCGGCCGGAGATATACTTTCAAGAGTACGAGTACCGAGTACTACTCGGGCTAAAAAAAGTAGGCGAGTACGAGTAACGAGTAGTACTCAGGCTCAAAAAACGAAGGCGAGTACGAGTACCGAGTACTACTCGGGCTCAAAAAACGAAGGCGAGTACGAGTAACAATTAGTACTCGGGCTCCAAGAAGTACTCACTACTCGGTACTCGCCTTTTTTACTCGTGGACTTAGGCCCGGTCTATACGGGATTTAACTTCGCGGAGTTAAAAGTGGCGGGAAACAATGGACGGTGAGATTGAGGGACGGTTTTCATCCAACGGTGAAAAATAACTTGCGGTTTTAACTCACCGGAGATAAAAAATAACTCCAGACGGGCTTGGCCACGGACCCCTGTTATTTTTTTTTCGGAGTTAAAAGTTAAAAAGGAATAATTGGCGGGAAAACCCTGCTGGTCGGGCTGCTACTACCGACGTGAAGGCTGGTTGCCATAGCTGTGTGTGCCATTGCAGTTGGTAATTCCGACCATTTCAGTTGCGTATTTAAAGCACGAAAACACTCCGGGCCATTATGTCTCGCCAGTCATACCACCTTCTGCGCAAGCCCGACGAGGACAGGATTGACAGGGAGGACTGGAATGATTTGCAGGATTTGAAGATGATGCGAAGGCGTACAGGAAAAAGATACGTCTCTCAAGGCGTGGTGCACGTTTCCAAGCCCTACGTAAGTCGGTTTGGCTTGCCGCGAGCTGCTAATGAGAAGCGCACTCGCAACCACGGATGATTCGGGCGAACTGTCGCGTTTGGCCGATGGTTTCAACCAGACGACCAGGGGAGTTGTTGATGGTTGTGTTGGTGCGCTCGATGGTATCGCAATCAAGATTTAAAAAAGCCTTCAAGTCGGAGGTAGCGAACCCCAGGCAGTACTACAATCGTAAGGGGGTTTATGGGCTTGTCATGCAAGCTGTGTGCGATTCGAAATGTCGTTTTCTGTATGGCTCCAACAAATGTTGCGGCAGTACCCATGACAGTGTCGCATTTCGTGTCAGCTCTTTGCACACGGAATTGGCACGTGTTGGCCTGCCAGAAGGATTCTACATAGTGGCAGATGAGGCATACACCATCAAGCCTAGGCTTGTGACTCCCTACCCAGGAAGGGGTCTCAGCGTCCAAGAGGACGCATGTAACTATTACATCTCTTTGTGCAGGCAGGTCATAGAGCGTGCATTTGGGATTCTTATTCACCGCTTTGGCATCCTTCACCGTGCATTAACATGTGACCGACGACATGCAACATGCTAGCCAGTTTTTTTTACCCACTTTGGTGTATGCTTGAGTGTCCCACGTGTGGCATGGTGTTTGGTTGCCAGTTTTTTTTTTACCCACCTTGGTGTATAATGCTTGAGTGTGCCACGTGTGGCATGGTGTTGCCAGTTTTTTTTTACCCATCTTGGTGTATGCTTGAGTGTGCCACGTGTGGCATGGTGTTTGGTTGCCAGTTTTTTTTACCCACCTTGGTGTATGCTTGAGTGTGCCACGTGTGGCATGGTGTTTGGTTGCCAGTTTTTTTTACCCACCTTGGTGTATGCTTGAGTGTGCCACGTGTGGCATGGTGTTTGGTTGCCAGTTTTTTTAACCCACTTTGGTGTATGCTTGAGTGTGCCACGTGTGGCATGGTGTTTGGTTGCCAGTTTTTTTTACCCACCTTGGTGTATGCTTGTGTGTGCCACGTGTGGCATGGTGTTTGGTTGCCAGTTTTTTTTACCCACTTTGGTGTATGCTTGAGTGTGCCACGTGTGGCATGGTGTTTGGTTGCCAGTTTTTTAAACCCACCTTGGTGTATGCTTGAGTGTGTCACGTCGTGTGGCATCCAGGTGTTTGGTTGCCAGTTTTTTTTACCCACCTTGGTGTATGCTTGAGTGTGCCACGTGTGGCATGGTGTTTGGTCGCCAGTTTTTTTTACCCACCTTGTTGTATGCTTGAGTGTGTCACGTCGTGTGGCATGCAGGTGTTTGGTTGCCAGTTTTTTTTACCCACCTTGGTGTATGCTTGAGTGTGCCACGTGTGGCATGGTGTTTGGTTGCCAGTTTTTTTTACCCACAAGCGGGCCGGATGAGAATGTTGCCTAATCCCGATGTTGTAATGTCAAAAAGGATGCATGTGCAATGGTAGTCATCACAGTTGTCTAACTTAACCCCTAAATGGGCAGAAATACTGCCGATGCATCGGCTGTAACTTCACAATTTTGCAAACCAGATGCCATCCAACCCACCCATATCCAATGGCTGTCCTTGGGGGCCAAGCATGTCCATGAGTTGCCCTTCGGGTTGATACATCACAACCTCACATATAATAGGTATGCAGGGTAGGCCATGTATGACTACCGTCAAAGTCAGGGCGGTCAAGACGCGCGTTTTCAGTTTTGGTAGAATGTGCATTTTGAATCAAGTTATAAGAGCTAGGCACCTACCACTTCAGGGATGATAAACAATTAGTTGCTGAACAGTTTGAGCCGTTGGGGTCATCACTAGTTGGTTGGGTATACCAGCAGCTACACCCAGTACAGCCCATAGGGGTACCGTTGGTAAACAGCAACCAAGGGGGTAGGGGTGGGCATACTACCTACTAATAAGGCCACCAACCATGCCATACAATACATTTCCCTTCCACAATGATGGGGAAACATAACTGCATCATCACACTGCCCTTACATGGCACCTATGCGCAGGTGCCACCTTGTCCATGCACGTAGGTAACGTGGTACGGACACCCTACGCAAGGCATGCATTCTAGGAGGCAGCCACCAACAAACTAGTGATGTTAAGCCTATTTCAGCTTGCCCTGGCAAGGATAAACTAGGCCTAAGCTGCTATATATAGCTTGTGAGGTGATGGCCAGCACACCTGGTGGCACATGCTCACTGACAATGGGAAGCTTCTACTCACCGGTTACATGCTTGATGATGCCACAGAGACCAGCCAACTGCCTCACACTCATGCAATATGTGCGTGGGAAATGTATAACAAACATATATGGAGGTATGTATGGGTTCAGTCCATACAGCCTGTAAAACTTATCACCATCACACTATGGCAGGTCAACTGATTGAGGGAAGCATCTAAGAATGGTGTTTTCGGAAGGGGCCACTCCATGGTCAAGAAAGAACATGAATAATGCAAAAAGAATGTGCTACACAAGCTAGAACGTATACATACACGTCATACATCGACAAGGAAACGATAACTCAGCTTTACCTGGCATGGCTGGCACCTTTACCTTAGCCCAGGCGGTGGCCGCAAAATGGCGCATTGCGGCACACCAAAGTTGTGCAGCATGGTCGCTAGATTCGGCGATTTCTGGCCACCCTTGCACGTTTACGACTACAAATCATCATGAAAAGTAAAAAGAAACCGATATATCCTTTAAAATACGCTGCTCGGATGCTTTCGTCAATCAGGACATGCCGAAACGCGCTTTTTCTCTCATCGTCCACTTCGGCGTTTTCCCATGGGCGACTCCGCATGTCACGCAATGATTTCGCGCTTCGGGTGGCAGCAATGGTCCATCTCCTTCGGCATTGTCCGCCATGGCTGGCGACCGCGGGTCATCTTCCCCTTCCCCGCCGTCAGTGTTTTGGGTTTAATTGCCTGTAATTGCCTGATTGCCCGGGCACGGAGCTGGCGCCACGTCATCGATGTGGCTCGACTTGGCGGGAACCACTCTACTTGCGGTCCAGTCAGTTCAGTTTCGTATAGACTGAAAATTTTACCTCCGGACCCAATTTCCAGTTAAAAATGACCGGTTCGGTTTTAACTTAAAATCCGTATAGACCGGGCCTTAGTACTCGTGGACCCAACCCTACAGTCAACACTCATCAACAGTCAACACTCAACAGTCAACAGGCAACTTGCGAGACTCGGCTGCGTGGTCACGTCGCTTCGGCACCCCACGGGAGCTTCCAGAGAATTTTCCCTTGTACAGTATTGCGCTACGCTGACAGAAACGGTTAGAAAGGATAAAAACTGAAAACGGCCAAAAACGAGGCGCACGCGACAATACACCCGAGAGAATCTATGCGGATTTGGTGTTATTTGGCGGTTTTGTGGTGTTAAAAGTTACCAAAGCTGGTCGATACGTGGTACCTCTTAACATAACGATATTCCTATTGGTTAATAAAAAATATCCATTTACCCGGAAAAGTTACCAAAAGGCCAAGTGAAAACGGCCGTACATTCATGACTGTGTGTGTCAGCGCTCTCCGGCGTGGGATTCTCAACGACGACCAAATCTCTGCTGCCCATTTTGCGGCGTGGGTAAAAACAACAACAAAAAAAACGCTGTCCAGCCTGTTCAGCTTTGGCAAGTTTGGCAAGGCACTGCAGGCAGGCGACTGAGGAATATTTTAGCCCCAAAGATGCCCGGATGCACAACAGATCGGCCTGTTGTGCATCCGGGCATCTTTGGGGCTAAAATATTTTGTATGGCAGGGAATCTGCGCTTAACGGTCTACGCCTGCGGCCGTTTTCATTTTGTAACCGCATTAACATTGCAAAGAACCGTACGCAAATGAAGGGCAAAAGTCTCCGGTATCTCTCGACTCCCTTCCTGCGGCGACGGCGGCATCTGACGGTCTGTTATCAAATTTGCCGTTACGCGTGGTTGTACCATGTACCTCGAGTTGGCATTGAAGAAGCCGGGATTTGTAGAAGCCCGGTCTGTCATCAAATTTGCCGTTATGCGTGGTTGTACCAGGTACCTCGAGTTGGCATTGAAGTACATTGATGACTGTGTGTGTCAGCGCTCTCCGGCGTGGGATTCTCAACGACGACCAAATCTCTGCTTCCCCATTTTGCGGCGTGGGTAAAAACAACAACAATAACAAACGCTGTCCAGCCTGTTCAGCTTGTCGTTGGCAAGTTTGAGTTTGGCAAGGCACTGCAGGCAGGAAAGTGAGGCGACAACGTCGATCGGCCTGTTGTGCATCGTCACCTCGGGCGTCTTTGGGGCTAAAATATTTTGTTGTAGTCATCAACCCTCGAGCGTGTCATGTTCACGGGTGGGCCGAAAGAAATATGATGACTTGGCTGGGGCCGGCATCGTTGCCGGTTGGACGCCAGGGCCGCAGCCTGCGGTCACGTCATAATTTCGAGCCGGCCATGCCTATGATGACCACTCGGACGTGCAGTCCAGTCACGAGGTCGTCGCGTTGCAGCAGCTGGGGCGCGGGATCCATGCAGGCAGTCTTGCTGCTACTGGTTTCAATTATCGCCGGCGCAATCTCGCCGACGTACTGCAGGGACTACATCGGCGCAGTTGTCACGCGCCCCGATGTGGATGTCATTGGCTCGGCTTCCGCGCCCTCAGGCAAGTTTAATTTGCTCATGACTCATGCGCATGGGGCATGTTTTGTAGAGCCGCGACAGCGTACACCCTTCCTTGGCCCAATGGTAGTTTTAATCCGGCGGAGCCCATGTTCGGAAGAACGTTAGTTCAACAGAAAGCTAGGGCGAAGCCAGTGAAAGTCCAGAGCGAGAAGAACGGGCGAATTTGAGGGGTTTCGCCACGCGGGTGAGCGTAATAATGTCCACGCCGTCGAATGACTGTGGGGACGATTCTATTAAAATAGAAACCAATCAATCAAGATTTCTTGCTTCAGCAGAGTAGACGCGGTACGGGCCAAGCCTCTACATGTAATATGGTTGTGCGTGATCAACAATAACGTAGATTTATGTCTGTGTCGATTTGTAGAATTGTACAAATTAGTTACTACAATTTTTGGTTCGGACAAACTGACTCTCGTCATACCCCCCATCCCACCCTTATTCACCCTAGCCCACACCACGCTGCTCCACGCTGCGAAAGACGCAACCATGCTCCAGGAAGACCATCATTTTTTATTTTAAGTGGAACAACTAATGCTTTTTATGCTTGTACATGGTAAGCACCCCAACATTTTATTACAGTCATTACCGCGTTAAGTTGCGATCGACGCCTAAAATTCGGCGTCACAACTTAACGAGGTAACGCAACTTAACGGTAGAATTAGGCTAGCATCCTACACCCTCCTCCTCTCATGGACTTCTATACGGCATTCGACAGCTCTCGTCAAGCCCGATCCAGCTGCAGCATGATCAAAGCCACCCAAAGTCCATTTTCCTGTTTTTCCATACCAGGAATCTTTTCATGATTGTTGTGAGAAATGAGGCGGGCCGGCTGCCGCAATACAGGTGCCCGAGCCCCGCCGGGTGCAGCCAGCCAGCCGCCACACAGTGCGTGAGTACCTGTCAGACTTACTGATACCACAAAAGTGCCGTCATGTGCCGCGCCCTGCATGCTACAGTACTGATGTACCGCAGTCCGCAAGCTGCAAATCAGTAATTGGAATCGCAAGGTGGCATTCGCGCAGATTCGCGCTTTTCAGGCGGGGAAGTCCGTCTGCGCGCCAGCCGCCAGGGGAGCTTGCGTATGTGGCCTAAAGCGGCCACATGGCGGGTCCCGACTTGGCAAAAAGCGGCATCCTGTGCTGCCAAAAATTGAGTCATTACCGCGTTAAGTTGCGATGGCACCGATGCTTAAGTTGCGGTCGCCGCCCAAACTTCGGCGTCGCAACTTAAAGCGGTAACGCAACCTTAAGAAACGCAGCTTAACGCGGTAATGACTGTACATGCTAAAGATCTACCAGCGGAGTCATGTTGTAGTTTATAATTTTTTTAAATTTTAATAGCAAGCACATCCCCTAATGCTTCGCACCTAGCTGTCCAAGGGGGTAACCAATGACGGGGTTGGAATCCAGGCCAAACGTGGGCTAAAATGAGAAAGTTTAGAAAAATTGATGGCTGGTGGGCCATGTGTGGGCTGAGGGGGCCGAACCTGTGGATGACCCCTTGATGATCCTTGGGTGTCAACCGTTGGGCTGGGCACCGACGAGGAGAGGGGGCACTGGAAGGACATCTGGTCAACTGTTGATGTGCATGGGGTGGACATTAGGCGGTGAAGTATGGGGTAGAGGTTAGGGGGTGAAGTGGGCAGGGCTCATCACACACCTGTAGGCATAGAACAGGTGACAGTGGCAGTGTGGCAGGTGACAGTGGCTATGTTGTAGGTGACCGTCGCGGTGGGGTAGTTGACAGTGGCTGTGCAACCGTGGCCATGTAAGGCAGGTGACAGTGGCTGTGAAGCAGGTGACTCCGGCTATGCGGCCGGTGACTGTGGCTCTATGCAATGGTGGCTGTGGCAGGTGACAGTGGCTCTGCCATGGTGGCTGGTGGCGATGGTGGCAGGTGACATTGTGACTGTGGCATGTGACAGTGGCTGTGTGACTGTGGCAGGTGACAGTGGCTATGTGACCGAGGCAGGTGACTGTGGCTATGTGGCTGCTGTTCGACTGTGGCAAAGGGGCATGTGACAGTTGCTGTGGCACATGATCTAGCTGTGGCAAGGTTGTCAGGTGGCAATTGTGGTCCATCATCATCTCCTGCAGGCCATACCCCATCTCCAGCAGGGATTCGAGCCTGCGTTCGCACCACAGGACCGGGTGGAGCCCGTGTCCTCGTGGACTGCCCTCGTGCAGAAACCTTGCTTCTGTGCCTTGGCCTCTGGAATGAGTGCCTTGAGTCCAGCCCATGGAATCCCCAGTGCGTACATAGGCACCACCGTGCCAACAGTATTGTGGCCCTGCTCATAGAGCCACTAAATGAGTTCCAAGCCTATATCATATATCTGTGGCAACGGGACCATGGGGCAGCCCTACTGCATCTGCTATGCTTTTGCTATATGTCAAAGCTTTATAATTATTGCACCCACAGTAACTTTGCTAGACTTTCCCAGTGAGCCGTGTTGTCTCGTACTGCACCTGGGGGGTGAAAATACAGGGTATTTTGCCGTACAGCGTGACTCACTCGAAATCCAATTTCGGGGATTGGTGGGGCAGATGGGGGAATGGCGCAGTGCGTTGTGAGATTCAGGTCTTTTGGGCTCGCAGTGGTGCCGAAGTCAATGGTTTCTGACAATGTTTACTCGTTAGTTCCTAGTTTTCATCCTGCCAGGTTCACTATCTTACTTCATGGACAGGACAACCTTTTCAAGGGGACAACTTTTTTTGCTTTGCGTGCTTCTGGAATTTACTTGTATATAGCTGTAGTTCTACAAAGGGTATGTGACCCCAAAGTGCATTGTAAGCCGGGAAAGCACACAGTCTGGCAAGCCTCGAATGCAACCATAGCGTCTTCTACTAGGGCTGCCAGGATATGAAAAATAAGTCATCTAGGATACAAAAAATAAGAAGATCAAAATAGGTACCTGGCGGTGAAGGACGATATGGCAATGGGCATTGGTATCGGGCAGGAGGTGGTATTCGGCCAAAGGTTTTGCGAGCAGTGCAATGACAAGTTCGGCAAGCCTAGTGGCAACTTAAGCAGGGATCGGGCTGACACTGCATCTGGGCCCTATAAAGAAGAAGGGAGCCTGAAGTTTTACGATCGGCATTCCCCAAGGAGCTAGGGAGGCCTAATTCGAGAGATTCCGGGAGCTTAGGTCTGACCTTGCCCCAAACTTGGGGTTAAGGCCCGCTCTACACGGAAAGTTGGGAGACCCCAAACCCAAAGAGCAAAGCTTGGTCGGCGCGGGTCAGCGCATGGAATCCTGTAGAATCTGGCAGCGAGGTACGGATAACGCTCGGATTGGACTTTTCCCTTTGTCTCGATAACCGATTTTCGCGAGTTTTCGTGTAGTTGCCCCCGTGTCCAGGATGTCAGATGTCCGACGTGTCCAACGCACGTTAACTTTCCTTTTCGGGTTTCGGGGGGGAAACCAAGTTTCTTGGCGAGACCTCACCAAGAAACTTGAACCCCTAAAAAGCGGGCCGAAAAGGGAAGTTTGGTGTGCGTCGAAAAGACAATTCCAGGTATCAAGAATCTCTGCTTACAGTTTTCGACGGACGATTTCCCGATTCCTCCGCCGACCCTCGAATCTTTATCTCGGCCCGCACGAACTTTCATTTTTACCCGGGCGTCCAACTTTCCGTGTAAAGCGGGCCTAATGCCCCAAAACAGGTTGAAAGCCCCAAAACGGTACTGATGACTCCTTCGCGCAGCCTTCCGAACACAATTGGACTTTCCACACAATTTAAGTGAGGGCAGACAGAATAAAATGACGTCACTGGCTGGCACACGGGGTACGGCAAATGCACGTTTGCTTCAGGGCTCAGGCGCACGTACGTACGATACGCACACTTCAGGCTGTCTCATGTGCACGCAGCATGCCCAAAGCTAATGAAGGGGGCTTGAGGGGACTCGCATGTCCTAAAGCCTGAAAAACTAAATCAATTCCAATTCCAATGCACATGGGAACCGTCTAGTGATGATTGAGTACCATAAATATGATATTTGGACATTCATAACACCACTTGTTGGGGGTACCACCCCCAACCACGCACCGGTGGCGAGCTAAGAATAGAAAAAGGCGCTGTTTATGAGATATTTTGCCGAAGAACAACCACAGTCTTATAGAAATGACCTGCCCATACATTGAACCTGCAAAGTTGTTCCACCCTGCAACACGTTAAAAACCCTCTTCCAAAATGCCCAACACGCCGGATACGTGGAGGACCACACACAGTATATGAAGAGAAAATAAGCTGAGTTCTTATCCAACAACCCGTGGCAAGCTGCTCCAGATGGCTAGCATTATGTACAAAGGCTAATTTACTCAGTGGGAAAGGTGAAGTGAACATTTGAACAACCTACCTGACGCATGTACCACCAACACATTGTGTCCAGCAAAATGCACAAAACCTCCTTTCTAACAAGCACGAGCCACTTTCTTTAGGAGACAGGTGCTAGCTCGTCAGTGTCTGGGGACAATGATGCCGCTGCTTAGGAAGACCACGTGAATTCCCTCGAACACAACTGTCTATAAAGCAAAGGAAATTTCAGAGAAGAACGGAAACAAAAGCATGACACCTTCCCGACAGGTTGTGGGCCACGCGCTGCAGCAAGCCAGCCACGTCACATACGAACTTGCTAGAAACCATCCAGGAATCTAACGATGCAGCGCCAGGACGGGCAATTTCATGGCAGCACCTTCTGGCCGGAAAGAAGGCAAAAAGCTTACGCTTAACTCGTCGTCTGTAGAAACTCAGTCCTCACAGGAGGACTGAGTTGACCTACTTTGGGATCGTGTAGCAGTAAGGGTAGGGGGGTACCCCATATGTTTGATGTGCATAGTAGCAGTCCATATCATGCTAATGCTTGAGCATATGCATAAAAAAACATACATTGACCAAATCATGTACAATTTTACTTGGGTGTTGACCCTCACTCGCGATTTTGCTTTTTTGTGTGGAAGCACGAGTAAGAAAATTTTGAATTAATTCCATATGCATGATTAAAAATTATAAGCATGTGCAAAATAGAGTTTTTAAAACGTGGCAAAAAACTGGAGTCGATTTGGCCACTGGCACTGCCTGAAACACGCCAAAAACCACCAGCCAAAAAAATGGAATTTCAGGTTGCTGGCAATTTGCAAGCATGTAAGTGCGGTCATACTACACACCACCGTGGCCGCCAACCATCCCAATTAGCTCGTTTCCCTTCAAGCATAATAGGACAACATACTTGAATCATCATATTGCAGTTATACTATACCTTATCATGTGTGAGAGCCTGTGCATGCACGTAGGGAATGGGTTTGGATACCTACCTACAAAGGGTTGTATTATAAGTGGGTAGGTCAACCAATATAATGGGTAGTTCAGCATACTTCAACGGTTTCTAAGAAGAATAGACATGGATAAAGCTGTTTTGCCTTGCCATGCAATTGCCAACATACTTGCTGGCACATGATGACAGTGGTTTATCACTGGTCAAGATTTTTCACTCACCCGTGCAACCTTGCAAGCACCCTTGATGCAGCCCATGGCCACACAATCATGCAGTATGAACGTAGCAAAGAAATAACTAATATCTATGAAGGTTTATAAACCCATACAACGCCTAAAAACCTGCACAACTACACTAGGGTAAGGCAAATGCCTTGTAACACCATCTAAAAAGGGGGTTTGGGAGAGGGGCAGGCAACGGTCAAGAAAGAGCATCAAGGCTCGAAACTGACAACACCTAGCTCGCAAGCTTAAACTCACGTACGAACATCAAGAAACGATGAGGCAATGATATTCCAGCTTTACCTGGCACGGCCGACGTTACCTTCATGGCCCAGGCGGTGCCCGCAAAAGTGGCACTTTGCGCACACAAACCATGACATGACAGAGTGGTCGAAATAATCAAATCTACACTGCCACTGAGTTTATTCTACGACCATGCATGATAACAAGTAGAAAGAAACCTATAAACCCTTCGACTTGCGCAGGAAAGCAATTGTAGTTATCAATTCCGTGGACCAACCTGATCGCAGTTTTTTCCAGCAAAAGCATTGCTGACCTCCAGCAAATCGCATCCCCGCGAGCTACAAATTTATTTGTATCATCTTTAGGACATATTAAGTCTATTTCCTGAGTTTGGCCAGCTAAATCGTCAGCACACGTAAACTGCATACATGGGCGCAGACCGTCATGGCTAGGTCGTGCATTTCCGGAACTCACGTTTGACGTGAAAAAGTACCCTTACCACCTGTACTTTGACCGTATTTTTCACTGCAAATGTCTCGTCCAAAAAAATCCCAAAAATATGTCCAAGAAAGATCTTTTTATGTAGGCAAAAAGAGACAACCTGCTTCCCTGGAATGGAAGCCCACCTTTTATAGCAACCACCTCTCCAGCCAACCCCTACCTGGGTGGCTGGGGTACGGGTGCCAGCACAAAAAATATTTTTTCTAAAATTATTTTTTCTTTTGGTGCTATACGGCGTTGCATTCTCCGCTCAGCAGGTTAGTCATAGATAAAATGAGCATAGCTCACCAAAAAAAATTTTTTTCCGAAATTTTTCCTGAAATAAATAGTTCGGGCGCGGCGAATTTTTTACAGAAACTCCAGACTCGGTCCTCCCTAGAGGACAGGGAAATTAAACTCAGTCCACCTGTGAGGTGGTGTTACAGACGACGAGTTAACGAGCTAAGGAAGCAGAAAAACGCTAGTTAAGCTTTCACAGTTGTCAGCTAATACTTTGGAGATGAAATTTCATTAGTTTTCGAGCTATTTGGGGCCCCGGGTATGGAGCGGATGTATCTGCATGTGAGGAATTTCTTGAAGAGCATCGGCTGCAAAATTTCTGCAAGAGTGAAATGAACACTCAGCTAGCCATATTAGTGAACACATGGGTGTCAAGAAAGAAACATCTTCAAAGTCACTTGACAACATGTGAAATGCATGTTGCAAGTACTGTGCTTTTTGGTGGAATTACCCACCAAAACTCGACATTTTCTTTGACGTTGGGACTAACCCAAGCTGCAACGCATTACGCTGTTTTGGGGCACCGAGTATTTTGCGGTATTATGCTACGTCAAATAACCCTGGCACATGCACCGGTTCTTTCTGGACTTTTAGTTTCAAGGGTAGATGGGCCTTTGTAATAGAACTAAAGGGCCAGTTTGGTGCCATGCACAGTATTTTCCCAATATATCCGATGCATGTGTGTGGCACTTTTTATGGTGCAAGTAATGTGTATCCCAGGCACTCTGTCTAGCCTGGGCGCGCCATGTTTCACATGGTATACCTAAATACCTAACACCACATGGTATACCTAATTTACCCCGATCATTTTTCAAGCTTCGCCTTGATCCACCAATACAGAATTAAATGGTGATCGCAATGAATACCTGCTTGCTGAAATATTTTCCCCCTCTTGATAGCCTTATTTTTTACAAAACTTACCCACCTCATGCTGGTGCTAAATTCGAAGTCCCAAGCATACGCCCTACAAGTAAGGCAAAAAGTCCCACTTCCTGGTGTATGTGCGCTGCAAACCCCATTCCCAGTGAAAAAGATGTTTGGGACTATGGACCGGCTGGCGCTGCGCCACTTTCTTCGTGAGATTGAACGATCTCCACTCCCGCGCGAGACGCATTTCTACTCCTATTGCAACTCCTACAATTTCCCACTTTTTTACTGGGTTTTTCGCGCCGATTCTACGGCTGAGATTCCAGGATTGGGCGCGGCGTGACCAATTCCAGTCATGACGGCTAACAGCCTGGTGTCATGTCGAAAGGTTACGTGCACTTCTTGTTTCCCCCCGTCATTGAAGGTTAACTTTATACCGGACAGTTTTACGTACCTAATCGAGTTCTCCACTTGTCTTCTCCTGGTTAAGGCTATAAGTCGTTTGCAAAAACGCAAGTCGTATGTCCAATGCATCTTTTTGCACCAGTTGAGGTTACACTTCGCTAATGTTGGCAGTAGGAGGGAAAGCATATTGAAATATGTATTGCACTGCAATTACATAACCTTTCGCATGGTTTTCAATTCTTGTCCTCTTTTGTCTCCCTTTGCAGGTTTACTCGGCCAGGCTGGCGCTGACAATGCATCCGAAGTGCACGCTGGGGGAAAGTCTCAGGTAAATGGCTGGCGGTTGATGTAGAGTGGTTTGTCAAAGCTGAACAACCTCAAAATTATTGGCCAGCAAACGAGCACAACCAGTGTAAAGTTGAAGCCCTGACCAAGCCCTGACAGTAGGGTACTGCTACAGCAGATACATAGAATATGTCTGAAGTCAAGTCATGTCCTGCGCGAGCATCCAATCACTTTTTTAGCTGACTGGATGGCTTCTTGGCATCTATCTAGCCCGTGTGCGCTCGTATGGCTGTACTGTACGGGGTATTTTCTAAAGCCATGGCATACTGTAAATTTCAAGTACTACGTTTAGGAGAAAGAAAACACATTGAAAACGGCAAAAAATACTGGGTAAGTTTCAGGTCGTAAGTACGAGATTTTTTTTTCGCAAACGCTGATGAGTACAAGGTATTATAAGGATGTCTCACCCTGCAGCGAGTAAGTGTTGTTTGCTATTCTATGCTATTTAGTGTTAATCAACATAATGACATGGTGACTTGCTGGCCACCTAGCTGCCGCACCTTTATTATTTTATTTACACAATACAATAAAATTTCGGCTCCTTGGTGTACACCATTTCATACAGAGCGTATTAAAGTTTTATGTACTCGCCATAGAGGTACACTTACTGTATACATACCCTAGCTGCGTGCATCCCTCCCTTGACAAGGAACAAACATTCCCGTCCACATACCCTGCGTGCATCCCTTCCTTGACAAGGAACAAGCATGTGCATCCACCAACCCTGCGTGAATCCCTCCGTTGACAAGGAACAAGCATGTGCAAACTTACCCTGCGTGCATCCCTCCCTTGACAAGGAACATGAAGCATGCCCACCCACCCACCCTGTGTGCATCCCTCCCTTGACAAGGAACAAGCATGCCCACCCACCTACCTTGTGTGCATCCCTCGACGCTTGACATCGAACCCTTGAGTGGTACTGGTAACTATTTGTAGTCACCAGTTCCAAGTCGTGACTATGTTTAGTTACCGGTTGGGAAGCGGCGCGGCGCGAATGCCAGTAGACCTTTTCATGATATTTGAAGGTCTGCTGCTACTAAGATCTTGATGTGTACTACGTCTTGATACCAGACATCACTACGAACTCAGACCAAGTACATATATAGGGACTAATGAAGGACCAAAAGTACATTGGGTTACCCTGATGCACAGCTGTTGGCTCGCGTAAAAAGTTACAAAAACGTGGAAGGGCGATGAAGACGGCGATCGCGACGGTAGACGGCGGACACCTGGTGGCAGTATGTCAGATTTTAAGCTAAAAAGGGGTATCAAGGTGTCAGTGCCTCCAAAATCATTCGAGCTAGACTGGGCTAATATCCAGAAATATAGCGACAAACATGGAAATGAGGGGATTTCGGGGGAAGTGTCAGTGGCAAGGTGCGCGACGCTGGCAAAGTGCCTCTTCACTGATGACGGGTCGAAATATATGACGTAACAAAGGCTCAGATCTTCGGGTTGTCTTTAGGGTTGTCGCAACTGGCAGGCCCTACATATACGGATGTTGAGGAGGATACTAGCTACAAGTGCTCAGGGCAACATTTCTGTCGACGACCGTGAGAAAGACGACGGCGACGGCCAGGCACCTGGCACAGGCAAGGACTATGACTCTGCACTTACCAGCTCAGAGTCGGCCTCCAGCGAGGATATTACTTTAAAATTCTTGCCGGTCAAGAAACGCAAGGGCAAGGGCAAGGGCAAGGGCATGGGCGTGGGCATGGGCAAGGGCAACTAGGGCAAGGCAAGCAAGGAAGGAAGGCTCCGGCCAGGCAGCCAGAGAAGAAAAGGGGCCGTTCTGGCGTGTGTCGATGACGAGTCAGAGGGCGAGTCCGAGGAGGACCTGCTGCTGCAAATTCTGGTGCGGGCAGATGACAGCGATGGCAAGGAGGACGACGCGACTGGGCAGGGCGCGAGGGTTGGCAACGAGTGGACGTTTGGTGTCGGCAAGCCGGATCTCGCTTCATTTCCCATTCTTTCATCGCCTGCCCCATTGGAGGGCAAAGCCAGACCCCAGAACCTTTGTGAGGACGAGTGGAGAAGAACGACCCCGAGCAGCTGTTCAGGCTGTTCTGGACGCAGCTGGATGTCCTTGAGCGCATTGTGAGGCAGAAGTCCTAACTGAGCCTGTATGCTGAGCTCAAGGAGGCGGGCACGGGTGGCTCGAAAGATTGGGAAGGAGCTGACCTTGAACGAGCTGGGTAAGTTCATATGTACGCATCATCTTCACCATGTCATTGCTCAAGCTGCCATCGCGGGGAGACTATTTCTCAGCGGACAATATGGAGGGGGCTGAGCCACCCATGCTGCAAAAGATCATGTCCCACTATCGCCTTCAGCAAATCTCACGCTATACCTTCACCTGGCGCCAAGCTCCGAGCGCCACATCGACAAGCAGACACGCGAGCACGGGCTGTGGCAGTGCGACTGCATGGCTGCCTGGAGCGCCACCTGAACGACACGGACAAGAAGTACATGTACGTCAAACCGGGGCAGCGGGCTTCGCTGAATGAGCGCTCCATCCCCACCCGCCACCGGCTGTCTCCCGCTACATTCTTCAACCCCAACAAGCCGGAGCAGTTCCACATCAAGCAGTCCGGGGACAACGACTGACCACGGTCAGTGGCTATCTTTATCTCGCGAGATCTATGTCAAGCTGCGCCTGAGGCCAACCACACGTTCGAGGTCGTCAAGCGCATGGTGGCCAAGTGGCCCCACAAGGCCAAGTGGGTGATGGATCGCTGGTATATACCTCCCGTGCGGCGGTGGTGGAGTGCGCGGCAATAGGCCACCAGGTGGTGGGCACCATGCATCATTACCAACCGCAAGGACTTCCCATTCCAGGAGGTGCGGGCGCTCATGGCCAAGGGCATATTAGGCGGCCAACCAGGGCGACTATGCCTGGGCGGTGAACAAGGATGGCCTTGTCCTCACGTGCTGGATGGATGGACAGGATCTCACAAGTCTGCAGGCCCTGTCCAAGAGTCTGGGCCTGCTGGAAGTCAAGGTCAGCCGCCACGGCAGGCGCACGTCCGAGCGCGTGACGGTGCCAGCACCCAGCAGCATCACCAACTACTGGGACTGCATGCACGCCACTGACAAGAACGACCAACTCTGCCCCGAGTATGACCTGTACAGGTAGAAGGCGTTCGTGACCAAGATCTGGTGGCACCGCCTCTTCACGGGGTTCATGGCAATGTGCGCAGCCACCAACGCTTTAATACCTCCTGCACGTCATGATCGTGGAGCAGGAGAGCCAGGCCTCACTGATCCACGCCGGCTTCCTCAGGCTGCTGGCAAATGAGCTGATCAATAACAAGTGGGCTGGTGCGCATCAACAATGACCTGGCAGTGCTGCCAGTGGGTGCCGGGAAGGATGGCTGAGCTGGAGCGGCACACACAGTTGGTGGACCACATCCCCTTCTCTAATCAAGCGCAGTGCATCGTGTGCGCCGCAGGGGGCAGCAGGAAGCGCATGGTGTACTGGTGCAGGGAGTGCAACGCAGCCTTGTGCAACAAGGGCGAGTGCGACTGCTTTCGTAAGTTCCATGATGAGGAGGTGGAGGGCCTCGACTTTCATGACATCGGCCAGTGCGCCACGCAGTGACCTCACCAAGCGCGGCCCCAACTGCTGGGACCATGGGCTGCGCGGGACGGTGTGGTCACCCGTAGTAATGCAGGCTCGAGCACGCCTGTGGCAATGATGGGCAAGCCAAAGCGTACCTACATCAAGAAGAAGGGGCAAGCGCAAGCCACCCCTTGAGAATGCAAGCATTAGTGTTGGCATGGCTTTAGCCTTACCGCGCCCGGGGCGCGCCCGTGTACCGCCATGCCGCCCGGATGGTTTTCGAATGTTTTATAGACTACCCAGTTGTTTATGGGCTGGAATAGATGAGACCATCCATGTTTGACCATCGTTGATGTTTTATTTGCTAGGGAGTGAGGCGCCTGCCTCATAATGCTAGCAAAGGTCACCAGCCAAACTGGTAACTATTTATTTTTAGATGGTGCAGCTGGGTCCCTGCTTGGGACAGCCCATGATGTCAGTTTTCAGAAGCCATGCCTACACAGCGACCCAAGCAACCGCAAAGTATTGGGAGCAACGAAATAGTTTGGAAGTGTAGTAAGAATGAGTTATACATGTGTTTTTTTCTCGCACCCGGGCACCCCCTGCGGGTGGTGCACGCATACAACATTGCAACATGACCAACGACATGACCCCCAAGTAAGTCCCTATATGTGTGGGCTTTGGTCCCAGTATGGACACTAGATTGTTATTATAATAACACACCCTATAGGTTGGTTTGTGGACATTATCATGCAATGTGCAACTCATGACTATTTTTAGTTACCAGTTGGAGACCATCCAAGTGAATTTACAAGCAACTGAATCAACAAGCATGCCCACCCACCTACCTTGCGTGCATCCCTCCCTTGACAACTGACAAGGAACAAGCATGTGCATCCACCTGCCTTGCTTGCATCCCTCCGTTGACAAGGAAGAAGCATGTGCACCCACCGACCCTGCGTTCATCCCTCCCTAGACAAGGAACAAGCTTGTGCATCCACCTACATACCCAGCGTCTGAATCCCTCCGTTGACAAGGAACAAGCTTGTGCATCCACCTACATACCCTGCGTGTGCATCCCTCCCTTGACAAAGAACAAGCATGTGCATCCACCTACCCAGCTGCGTGTGCATTACCATTCGTTCAAGTGGCCCGCCGGAGAAGCTGTACAATTTTTCCCAGTGAGCGCGCTGCCAAGTGTACTTGTGGGCAAATTTTTTTGTGCTCCGTCACTTCGAGGTACTAAAATTAGGCTACGAAACGAGTTCAGCGAATTTCAGCGAATTTTCAGTCGAACGAAAGGAAGTGACGCCAACTATGTACCAAAAATTTTCCGTTACGAATTTTCTGTCCAACACTCGCGCAAAATGAAGTGACGGCAACTACCAAAATGTTTCCGTTACGAATTTTCAGTCCCACACTCTGGCACAAAAGGAAGTGACGGCAACTACACTGTACCAAAAAGTTTCCGTTACGAATTTTCAGTCCCACACGTCGCGAAAATAGTACACAATAGTAGTACATGTAGGGCTGCACGCAAGCTATCCTTCAAAATTTTGCGCAAGTATGGAACGCATTTCATTCGTCCGGAGGAACGCTGCCCGCCAACTTCCCCCGTTCAGAAATTTCCGTCGAACTCTATGTACTGGAGATTTGGAAATCTGAATGTCCGTGCAAATTTTAGTAGGGCTGCACGCAAGCTACCTTTCAAAATTTTGCGCAAGTATGGAACGCAATTCATTGGTCCGGAGGAATGCTGCTCGTCAACTAGCTCGTTCAGAAAGTTCCGCCAAACTTTACTTGAGATTTGGAAATCTGAATGTGCGGTTGGAGTTTCGCGGGGAAACCCAAGTTCCCCAAGTAATCCACCAATGACGCGCTTCGAACACTTGCCCGCTAAAACCTAAGCAGCCGCTCCGGCTGGCCACTTAAACGAAACAAGATGCATCCCTCCCTTGACAAGGAACAAGCATGCCCACCTACCTACCCTGCGTGCATCGATCCCTCCCTTGACAAAGAACAAGCATATGTGCACCCACCTACCGTACTGGTTCCCCTCAACAAGTAACAAGCATGCCCACCCATCAACCCTGCGTGCATCCCTCCATTGACAAGCAACAAGCATGCCTACCTGCACCTACCCTGTGTGCCTCCCTCCCTTGACGGAAGGAACAAGCCTGTCACTGCACCCACCTTCTGTACAGTACTGGTGTCCCTCGACAAGGATCGAATAAGCATGCCCAACTCCACCCACCACCTACATGCATCCCTCCGCTTGACAAGCAACAAACATGCCCACCTACCTACCCTGCGTGCGTCCCTCCCTTGACAAGGAACAAGCATGCCCACCCACCCACCCTATGTATGTACGTGCATCCCTCCCTTGACAATTAAGGGAATGCACCCACCTATACTCTGGGTGCATCCCTCCCTTGACAAGGAACAAGCATGTGCATCCACCTATACCCTGTTTGCATCCCTCCCTTGACAAGGAACAAGCACGTGCACCCACCTACTCTACGTACATACATCCCTCCCTTAAGAACGTGCACCCACCTACTATACGTACATACATCCCTCCCTTAAGAAGGAACAAGCAAGACCACCCACCTACTACATACCCTGCGTGCATCCCAGTCTTGACAAGGATCGAAGAAGCACGTGCACCTACCTAGTACCCTGCGTGCATCCTTCCCTCGACAAGGAAGTTCTAAGTAAGATCACCCACCTATGTACCCTTTACGTGCATCCCGCCCATGACAAGGAGCATGCACGTGCAACCACCTACCCTGAGTGCCTCCCACCCCTGACAAGGGACAAGCAAGCCAACCCACCCACCCGGCCTATGTGCATCCCTCCCTTGACAACTGACAAGGAAGAAGCACGTTCACCCACTAGCATGGCAGCAATTAAGACTTCATGGCATTGCCAAAGCAAAAGAGAAGTCGGTAGGGAGAGAGCTCCCAATAACTCCAATCATGACAACCATGTAAGGCCAAAAACTTGCACCACTTACGCTGAGCATGAGCACATACAGAGTAGCCCAGGTGTGCCATGCAGGTGCAAAATAACCGAGATCGAAATGTCGGATACCTCAAAGGAGTCTTGGGAAGCCTGGTAAGCAACGCAAGCAAGTGTCCAGAAGCCTGGAGAACTGAAAAAAAAAATCAAATCGACTGCAGGCATTGGGGAAAATAACAAAGATTTAGTTGCAAAGCGCGCTGCTTTCAAGGAGCGCTGAGCAACTGAGCGGTGAGCCAATGAATGCGAAACAAATTGTTTACGCGACTAAGTTGTGTATCTGGCTTAGAATGGTGCGCTTGCAGTGTACTTTTGGAATATGTATGCCGAAGGCGCACAAATATGTAACGAATTCACATTTGCATGTAGCATGAACGGCGAGACAAGCGACGAAGAAGTTGTCTAACGACTCCGCCATATTGTAGTAAGCTATCGGAGTTAGCTCTAGCCTGCCCACTTGTGACAGTGAGAGAAGCTAGTACAAGCTGGTCAAGGGCGCCCTCCCTCCTTGTTGTGTAAAGCGGTTGAAGTTTTTTTGACGCAGTCATTGTTTATTAGTTAATTAATCGGAGTTAGCGCTGCCGATGCCGGATGACTGAATCATGCGAAACTGGAGTTCCAAAAGGCTTGTCAGAGATCCTTGTAAGCCTTTTCCTTCTTTTTCTTCCTGAAGGTGCCCATCATGATCGTGCGGTTTTATGGGGGCGCATATACTTTTGACCACTAGTAACTGGCTGGTGACTGCAATCGGCATATATGAGCCTTCAAGGAGTGCAGGCGATGCAAGGGCAAACTTTTGTTCCTGGATGGAATTCAAAAATCTGGGCGACGTGTCGGTAATGGCTCATCGCAGCAGAGATTAACCTCGTTACACGCGGTGTACAGTATGTATGCACAGATCTTGTTCAGGCAGGCGCTTGGTGTATCTCAAAGTGCGCGGCGGGCCCACCGATAAGTCTAAATCTGTACAGTACGAAACCGGTTTTTCGCAATCAACCCCTGAACGCAAATAGACGGTGCCCACTCGGCAACGGGCTGTCCAAATGAGGAATCACCCATCGCTACACTGGGCGGCGGATGACCAGATTTGCTTTGGGCGGCTTCAATGGCGTATTTCACAGAGAGCGTCGTACCTGTTGTCCCGTGTATGTACTCGTACATCATATACGGGACAAAGTAAACGGGCCGCAAACCTTACGGGCCGTATGTGTCAGGGATATGCTACATCTGTTCTGTCACCATACAATCATGCAATATATCTTGTCGACATCAACTAGTACCCTCGGTATAGACCCGAGGCAAATATAATATGAATACCAGCAGTCCTTAAACCGTAGCAACTCAGTCCTAAAAAACGGACAGAGTTGCACATCTTTGCACATAGGTTTCTCTATGGCCTAAAAACAATTTCTGGCTACCCCTTGGTACCAAGCATGCATGTATGTTGAATTTCTTTGGGGACAATGATGCCACTGGTCCCATATCTTTGACTTTTGGGTGCTATAAATAGCGCCAACCCAGGGGGGTACAGAAAAATGGGGTTTGAGACATACATCATGCAATACATATGGACCACTTAAACAAATCAGAAGGCCCTGGAATTTCAAAGGCAGTTAGTTTATATCACAGGCAATGTGCACCATCAATGCATTCGCAACATGACATGCCACAGAACTGCACAAGCTAGCTAGCTAGCAAAAAGCCCAACGTAGCTCAGTCCGTTTAATAGGACTGAGTTTTTTTTTGGGGGGGGGCTAGCACTACCGTTTTGGTTTCCTATCCCAATGTGGCATAAAACATCATAGCTGGCCACACATGCATCCTCCAACACATTTCCAGCATATAAAACAGTGCTCAGCTCATGCTATATAATACTGTAAATCTAATGCCGTTGGGCATAAAGCACGTGTAGAAGGCACATGCAAGGAGCTTATTACCAACGTACAGTACGCTACAAACAGCTTCAAAATACAAGGAAAAAGGAAAGAAACAAAATTAGGAACTTGCTGATGCTTCAATGTAAGCAGATCTCAGGCATCTCTATGTCTCTAACTCACAGCAAACACACAAAAAGAAGGCGGACTTGGCCAGCATGCATGCCTAGAACTGGGCAGAAAAACATTCCCCCTGAGTTGTTAAGGCAACGGAAAAGCATCGTATCATCACAATTAACATTATTACAAACGATATCTGTCGTTATACCAGCATTCATGTCGTAGCATACGCTAAAAGCAGTCAAAACTCGTCCAAAATCTGGCCGAGGTAAAATTACTACCCAGCCATCACAAGCCTATCCACAGAAGCAATAAAACAACAAAAAGACACTCATAAAGCCTCGATTATAGCCCCGAGACTTGTATCGAAACAATATATGACACATGCGCGGTCACTGAGACATGATAAAAGGCTAAAACGTACCTGGTCGAAACCGCAGATTACCTTGTTTGCGGAAGCTAGCACGCCGGCCACCCCATGAACGTAGCCGCAAGCACGTGCTGGCCGCCATTGATGATCAACTGTGCAAGGAACGGCGTAACTAACTCATCCATGCGCAAAAGTCCGAACATTTCCTGCCGAGCAACAAGTACAGCTCGCACTGTCATCGCCTGGCCGCTCACGCGATTTGCTGCGCCGCCACATAACCTCGAGACATATCTAGGCATCTGTAAATGTTGCAAGGCTACGCATATAGCATTTAGAAGACCTAGGGATGATGCCTACAAAGTTTCAGTCGAATACGTCAAGCCATGCTCTCGCCCCAGTCAGTTGTTTGTGGCACCATAGCCGCGGACGTGAATAATTTTTATTCACGTCGTCCTCGTTTGGCCATGGTACCCCCCCTACTTTCCTTGACCGTAGGTCCCTGTCCAGGTGTCCAAAAGTAGTAAACCAGGGGTGCACGAGAATCTACAGGTCTAGATCTCAAAGCTGGTCTAGACAGAATCTTAAAAAGTTTGCTAGAATCTGAGCTAGTAGTTCAGCCACAAACTCGGTCCGTTAAATAGGACTGAGAAAAACTCACTCAGTCCTTCAAAACGAACCGAGTACGGTTTAAGGGTTAATATCAATGCCGGACCTTGTGAGATATGCGTCCACAGTGGCAGCTTCACAATGTTGTTACGTTGAGCTCTGAGCTCTGTATCACTGACACATGAATTACGTTTTGATCGAGCAAAGTCCTGGCTCCGTAGTACGTTGCTAGTCCTTGTTGTTTGGAAAGGAGTAATAACAGAGTACCTGATAGAAGGACGAGGAATCTTATCCTTATGGATAACGCAAGGCAACAACCGCGGCGCCTTAGAAATGTCTTGATTGGTTACCGCAATTCTTGCCTTTTTGTTGATCTATAGAATCTGCAATCTTGTTGTCTGTAAGGCTCTGTATGGCGGCACAGCCATGGCGGCAAACTTGTGGCGTATGTAGCCTAAGTGTCGTCATGTCGTGGCACAAAAACTTTCTCATACATGTATTTTAAATATTTTCTAATACTACTATGAAAACAACATCTTTACATGCAATCTTCAGCATTGTTATGCACGCTCCAGTTTTTGATGGCATGACTGCATCGTATACAGCCCGTAAGCTTTACGGCCCGTATACGTTATTGTTTATACCTTTGCAGCGTATACGGCACAAGGTATACTTGCTGTAAAGCTTACGGGCCGTACATGTTATACTGTGTACAGGCTGTAAACTGTACGGCTCGTGTACGTTACTGCGTAGTTTTAAAAAAACGTATACGGGGTCCGCATATACATGCCGTCCCATACATAATACACAAGTTTTACGTCCCATACATATACTTTTTGCCGTATCCGCTAAAAAAGTGTACACAATAACGAATACGGCCGGGCGCAAGTTTTACGGCCTGTACATACGCAACAAGTATACGGGTGGTAAAGTTCATGTCTTGTATACGGACTAATAAACACTTACGAAACTTATACGGAGCGCGTATACGCTTACGTGCCTTAAGGTTGTAGTTAGTGTATTGTCCACGACACTGCATTACTCATCAAAATCAGCTATACAATCTTCTATGTGTTTGGCTCGCATGAACTTCAATGTCCATACGTGCAATCTCATTTTTCTTTTTTCAGTGTGCGTATAGTCTGAGCTAATGCTGGCTTCTCTGTGTGCGTTGCCATTGAAATAAACTGATCGCAATTAATGGCATTGATTTTATGCAGATGGAGGTGGCGCACATGACGCATGCGTTGCGGCGGCTTCTCACGTTCGACCTAAGTATGGAAATCTGCATGTTTCTTTATTAAGTTGAACCCACAGTAAATGTGATGAAAGAACTTCTGTCTTGAGTGTTTTTGACACGACGATGGGGTTAAGGTCTGTTACCCATGCGCATGGGAGCGGAGGGTTGAGCGCCCTGCCAGCTGCCAGGTATGCACTGCATGCTTATGAGCCCAACGTTGCTGCCTGGCTGGTCAAGTAACGATGTGCTCAGCGGGTCGGCGCTGACTTATAAGATCCCGTAACCAAAACTACTGGTGCTCAATAATTGAATTCTCGAGGAATGGTAGCGACATCCTTGGCCATCACCGCAGCTCGCTGTCAGTCTTACAGTACGGTACTTCGCATTGACATCTTGGCATCACTTATTCCCGCCTGTCCAGGCGGCTGTACTGGTCCTTCCCTCATATGGATAGATGCCCCTCAAGGGAACAACTCCCACAGTTCCCCTTCCTTTCTTCATTAACCCTACCGTAACCACTGATTCCGATTCATAGGACTGAGTTGCACATCTTTGCACATATGTTTGTCCATTGCCTAAAAACAATTTCTGGCTAGATCCCTTGGTACTAAGCCTGCATTTATGTTGAATTTTGTTGGGGACATGCGATTGGTCCCACAACTATGACTTTTGGGTGCTATAAATAGCGCCGATCCCGGGGGGTACGGAAAAATGGGACTTCACGTGTATATAATGCAATATCTGTTGTGTTACAATGTTGTTGGCCCTGGAATTTCATAGGCAGACGGAAATACTCCTAGCCCCTTAATTGGCAGCAATACTGCCGATGCATCGGCTGTAACTTCACAATTTTGCAAACCAGATGCCATCCAACCTACCCATATCCAACATCTGTCCTTGGCGGCCAAGCATGTCCATGACTTGCCCTTCGGGTTGACATATCACAACCTTACATATATTTAAAAATATAATTACTTACAGCAGAGTGAAATCACTCAAACCAAAGCAGGGCCTTACATATATGCAGGGTAGGCCATGTATAACTACCGTCAAAGTCAGGGGGGGCAAGACGCGCGTTTTCATTTTTGGTAGAATGTGCATTTTGAATTATGTTATATGACCTAGGCACCTACCACTTCAGGGACATCTGATAAAGAATTAGTTGCTGAATTCGAGCCATTGGGGTCATCATTTGGTTGGGTATACCAGCAGTTACACCCAGTACAGCCCATAGGGATACCGTTGCATGGTAAAAATCAACCAAGGGGGTAGGGGTGGGCATACTGCCTACTAATATGGCCACCAACCATGCCATACAATACATTTCCCTTCCACAATGATGGAGAAAAATAACTGCATCATCACACTGCCCTTACATGGCACATATGTGCAGGTGCCACCTTGTCCATGCACGCAGGTAACGTGGTTCGGATTAATTAATTAATTAAACACGTGCTCCCGTTGGGGAGTCACGGAGCACCGAGGTGCTTTTAATCCCTGTGTGTGCACAACAGGAGAAAGGGCAGAGACCCCCAGTCTCCTTCATGCCAAAGGCATGCCACAGCTGCATTCGGGCGCGCTAGCTAAAAGGACATGCTACCGATCCGGCAAACTGTGGGTGCAATAAGACCCATGTGAGCGTGGCATAACAAGTAGCGTGGGCAAGGAATCTGAACATAGCCAGGGCGTAGCATGGCTGTACTAGGACTAGGCTAAGGCTATGGCTGGTTGTTGTGTACCGTGCGTTGGCGGCACGTGACTAGGTATGTTGGCACAGCTAGGCAAACATTCAAAGCATGGCTGCCTTAGCGGCAGTGACTACCAATGGATACAATCTAGGCTATTGCTATTCTAGCCCGCTGGGGGCGACCACATCGTGGTTCGGATACCCTATGTACGCAAGGCATGCAGGCCTGCATTCTAGGAGGCAGCCACCAACAAACTAGTGATGTTAAGCTATAACGACTAAAAACATCATCCATAGTCCGAAATACGAAAGATCGTTTACCTGGTTTGCGTTCTTGATAAATAGACTGCACGTATACCAGAGTAATGTTGAGATGGAAATTCCACAGCACGTGATTTAGGGAACCACATCCCTTGTAGACACAAAGACTTGAGTTGTGCCCTAGACGTCTTCTGTGGAACTGAAAGCAGTCTAGTATCAAAGGGCTCTTTGAGGATGGACAACAAAGACAAGCTTTATTATACCATCATGGATCAAAACCAACGTGTCAACAATGGCGACCCCACGTTCTTGATATCGACGTGCTTGTCGAGCTTGCCTCAACCTTAGTCTGAAAGGAACCCATCAAAATCATGGAATCTCAAAACGAGATCTTCGTATCCTTCCTAGTCACACGAAACAGAACATGTGCACCATGTGCACACAGCCTGGCAGAATCCAGACGTGAGATCCTGAATCTGTAGTAAGCACTGAAGTCCTAAAGGACCATTCAAGACTTTGGTAGTACCGACCAACTAATTAACCCCACGGGATCAGGCCACGACCAATGAGGGCACCAAACACAACTCAACAGTCACTCAGTCTCAGTGCACTTGAAACCTTATAACATTCTCAAATCGTGTCAAAAAGTCCTCAAACAAAAGCCAAACAGTCACCACAAAAGCCAACTGCCTCACACTCATGCAATATGTGTGTGGGAAGTGCATAACAAACATATATGGAGGTATTCAAACCCATACAGCCTCTAAAACTTATCACCATCACACTATGGCCGGTCAACTGACCGAGGGAAGCATCTAAAAATGGTGTTTTAGGAATGGGCCAGGCCATGGTCAAGAAAGAGCATGAATAATGAAGAAAGAGTAAGCTACACAAGCTAGAACGTATGCACGTCATACATCGACAAGAAAACGATAACTCAGCTTTACCTGGCATGGCTGGCATTACCTTGGCCCAGGCGGTCGCCGCAAAATGGCGCATTTCGGCACACCAAAGTTGTGCAGCATGGTCGCTAATTCGGCGATTTCTGGCCACCCTTGCACGTTTACAACCACAAATCATCATGAAAAGTACAAAGAAACCGATATGTCCTTTAAAATACGCCGTAAAGGTATTGCTGTCAACGTTTCTATCATCCGCCCTGGTCACAGTTTTTTCCAGCAAGAACGCTGCCGACACTTATCAAATGGCATTCTCACGAACCAAAAATGGCCTGTATGATCTTTAGGACCTATAAAATCACTTTCCTGAGTTTGGTCAGAAAATTTGAATCAACACGTAAATGCCATGCGTGGGCGCTAGCCGCCATGGCCAGGTCGTCGTTTTCCGGAATGCACGTTGTACGTGAAAAAGTACCCCAGTGACCCCTTGTACATTGACCTGCCAGAACACCTCTATAACTTTGTCAGAAGTATGCGAGCCCAGGTGTCATGCTGTGCAGAAATTTATAAACTTTCGATCATCCCAGCTAAACTTTTCCTAATTCTCAATAGTTTTCACGGCATTTGGTCGCCCGAGAAGGTGCTAACGCGTCGGCTGTAAGTTTTATGCGGAAAATCGGCAGCCAGACCATTAGGGGCTACTAGGAGGGCCATAGGGACACTTCATGGAAAGTGACAGATTCCCAGACGCTAGCTAGCACCCCCCCCAATACAACTCAGTCCGATTAATCGGACTGAGTTTATTTGCTACTATTTGCTAGCAAGGTCACTGCAAAACTTTATTCCATATGGCATAAACATGCCGCAAGACACACAAATGCACAAAGTTGTCAAGCTCGGGTGTTGGCACAAGACACCATGCCGTATCACATACGAATATGTGCCAGCATAAACATGCGCGCGTGCATGGCGGTAGCCAAAGGTCACGCCCGACGCTATGGTGACCTATACAACTATATGGCTACCATATACGACCCGGGCCTCAGGTTCCTCAGAGCACGCCGCCTCGCAGACCCTGCGAGCAGCGCAGGATCCTCTGCCGCCCTCGTGGTGTGCTTGTTGGCCTCAGCCCAGGCCCTGCCAGCTTTGCTACGGCGCGTGAGGCCCGGCAGCTGGGTGCGCTGCTTTCGGTCGCCCCCGTCTAGGCCAGTCAGCAGCCCTGAGTGGTTCACGTTCCAGCAGGAGTCCGTGCACAACACAGCGTTGCAGTCCTTGCACCAGAAAGAGGTGCGCTTGCGCACCTTCTCGATCGTGCAAACCACGCACTGCGCCTGCTTGACGAAGGGGATGCGCTCTGGCTTGAAGGTGGGTGCCGGTGATGCGGCCGTCCAGCCCAGGATGGTGCAAATGAGGCTCAGCGAGCAGAGCCGCTACCCTGCTGCCTCGTTACAATTCGTTCAAGTGGCCCGCCGGAGTGGCTGTACAATTTTTCCCAGTGAGCGCGCTGCCAAGTGTACTTGTGGGCAAAGTTTTAGGTGCGCCGTCACTTCAAGGTACTAAAAATTAGGCTACGGTACGAACTCAGCGAATTTCAGCGAATTTCAGCGAATTTCAGCGAATGTCAGCGAATTTTGCAAGCTACCTTTCAAAATTTTGAGCAAGTATGGAACGCGATTCATTTGTCCGGAGGAATGCTGCCCGTCAACTGCCCCCGTTCAGAAAGTTCCGTCGAACTTAACTTGAGATTTGGAAATCTGAACGTGCGGCCGGTTGGAGTTTCGCGGGGAAACCCAAGTCAAAGTAATCCACCAATGACGCACTTCGAACACTCTCCCCCTAAAACCTAAGCAGCCGCTCCGGCTGGCCACTTTAACAAGATGTGTGTCCACTGATTGAAGACCAGCTCCTCGGCCGTTTGCTCAAGAATCCAGCATGGCTGTATCATTGTAGATGTCAGTGCGGCCAGCGCGGGTTCACGAGCCTGTGGAGGATGAATGCATTGATGACTGAGTTGGCCAGGTGGGCAGTTGCAGCCCGGTGCCACCAAATGCGCGTCACGAGCGCATCCTGCACAGGATATTCAGCCCCGCACTGATCCTGCAGGTCCACGGCCTCGTAGGTCCCCCAGTAGATTGGCACCAGGCTGGGGGCAGGCACTGTGATGGGCATGTCGCGCCCCCCGTGGCGGCTGACCTCCACCTCGATCAGCTGGATCCCCTTGGACGCCATCCACACCGTCTTCCTGTCCTGCCACCCCACGTAGGTTCACCCAAGGGCTCACTAGCCCTTCCTCATTGACAGCCCACGCGTAGTCTTCCTGCTCTGGCCTGCGCCCCAGCAGGTCCTTGACGGCTCCTTGAAGGGAAGCCCGCGCCGGTTGGGCATGATAGTGCCCACGGCCTGGTGGCCCTGCACATCAAGTAGCTCCAGTAGCTCCAGCTGGTCGCGGCTGGTCTAGAAGCGGTCGGTGGCGATCCTGCATGAGTGCGGCAGCTCACCCGCCAGCATTGTGGTGATCTTGAATGTGTGCTGATCCTCAGGCAGCTTACAGTATCGTAGGTGTGCGCGAGTTAGAAGTAACTCCCGTTGGCCAGTCCCAGATGCAATACTGCTTGATGCGGAACGGGGACGGCTTGGTCGGGTTGTAGCACCTGATGGGGCACAACTTGTGCCGCGAGGAGACGGAGGGCTCGTCGATGGCAGCCTGCTCCCCTGGCACAGAGTACTTCTTGTATGCTGCATTCAGCAGCTCCTCCAGCCAGAGGAACTGGAAGAGCATCCACTCACGTGTCTGGCGGTTCTCAGGGCGGTCTGCGGTGTACCAGAAATGGAGAAAGCGGCTAATCTGGTCAAACCTCGTGAACTTGAGGCATGACGTGCTGCAGGTTAGCAGAAGCTGCAGCGTCCATGGGCAGCCCACTGAAGTAGTCTCCCCTGGCAGGCAGACGCACCAGCGACATGGTGATGATGATGCCTAGGAACTTGCTAAGCTCGTGGATAGAGAGCCGGGTTGGCAAATACGCCGTCCGGAGCCGCAAAATTATACGGGAATACATACGGGTACAGGGGGCCTCCGCCGTTTATTCACGTATTCATTTTAGAATATGTACGCGATTTGGACTTGGAATTTTTCGGGGGTACCAGCGGGCAGCAGGCGCTGGCGCGGTGCCCAGGTTCTGACTGAGGTTCCGGGCGCGGCGCGTTCACTGCACACACTAGTGCATCCGAGATTTTTCCTACTAGAAGTAGATGCGTACAGTTCTTTCCATCAAGCAAAATGTATGGCCGGTAGGAGACAGCTAGGACTAGGTATATCACGCATATATCAGTGTGCCAGCAACAACAACAATATCACGCATATCAGTATGCCAGCTTATGCCAGCTATTGACGTGTGCTACTGACGGTGGTATAGGCTGCAAATTATAGCAACGACGAGGTGCGGTCAGGCCAGTGCGACAGTGTGCAGCCATTTTCAGTTTAATTTGCAGCCATGCCGAAGAAAGGGCCCGAATGGGATTTCGTTGTCGAGAAGAAAGAAGCATTCACAGATCCTAGCTGTTAGTAAGAAAACGATGTATGTGTTGAAGATGTTCTGCTCATTTTGCAAGGTTCCATAAGTTCTCCTCCAAGGCGGGGCCAATCAGCGCATTCCGAGCCCTTGCACACCTTGCCGGAATCGAAGGGGAAGGGATGTTACCCTGCGAGAACATTCCACAGAATATCCGGAATAGCATGTTTCTCAGGATTGCTAACAACAAGTTGAAGAAGCCAGACGCCAAGAAGCATCACCATTTGAACAGGGAAATGGCCGGCGGAGATGGGAGAGGCTGCGCCGGCTGCCTCGTCGCGTCCGCTCCCAACAAAGGCCAGCAGACCATCACCAAATGGCTGGTTCCCACCGACGAGAAAGGTGCACAGCTGCTGGTTGCCGAATTTTTTATCGAGAATGGCATTGCCTTCCACGCGGCTGATGTTAATAAATAAGCATATACACCAAATTTCAGTTGCAATAACTGCATGAACATCATCAATGAGCGTGCTAATTGGGTGACTGGCAATTGGAACACATGGTGAAAACAAGCTTTGTTAATTACTATCAAGGCCAGTGTTTTCCACGTAGATGCACGCCCCATGTAAAACCTAAAAACAGTCGCGTATTTTACACCGCCGCGTATTTTACATCCCCCACGTATTATACCGTATTTTTAGGGCCCGCGTTTATACCCCGTACCCGTATTTGCCAACCCGGATAGAGAGTGGTGTCCATTCCCGAGATCCAGGCTTGCCAGCAGCTGCAACTGCTGATCAGCACACCGGTTGGTCTCAGCAACAATGGGCTCGAGCACAGTCTTTATCCCCAAACAGAAGGAAAAGCTCTAGAGGACTGAACCTGTGCGCACGGCCGGGAACGTTCTGGTACGTTGCCTTGCAGTCGAACTCCAGCGCAGCTATCTCAAGCAGAACTCCATCCTCAGGCGTGCCGTTCCCGAAGATCCAGCCTCCGTCCTCCTGAGCACGACCAGCCGCACCGTCATCAGGCTGCTCCTCGTCGTTGGAATCGACCAGGCCTAGCATCTCGTCCTCGTCCTCGTCCTTTGGAGTTGTTGTCCGCAAAAATATCCTTGCTGTCGCCATCGCCAGGAGAGGGGGGGTCAGATGGACCGTCGGCGGCACCCCCATCCATGCACCCCACCGTCGTCACCATCACCGTGCACGGCGGCATCGCCATCATTCTCATTGCCACCGTCACCCTCTACCGAGCCTGCAGCCTGGTCGACCTTCCACTCATAAACCTGCGCCTTGGTGCATGATTATTTCTTCTTATCACCCTCGAAAAGACAGTTCGCGACGGTGCATGCGCGGTTCAGCGACCCAGGAATGCGCATGCTAGCATGATTTTCCCCGAACTGCTCCAATGCCCAGCTAGCACCGAATATAGCGGGTGGTACGGAAAGCTTAATTCCATGTCTCAGCAAAAATCCTGACTGCGCGCCACAGGGAGGCGACGCCATGGCTGTCGTCGTTACTCGTCGTTATCGTCTTCCTCGTTTTGGTATTTTTTTCCCCGCCCGACGTTACCTTTGAACCAGGGTACCCCCCTGAATGTTTTAATTCATACGTCCCTGACCAGATGTTCAAAAGTGGTAAACCAGGTGTGCACCAGAAAGTACAAGTCTAGATCTCGAATCTGGTCCAGACAGTTCTAATCTTAAAAGGTTTGCTAGAATCTGAGCTAGTTCTGCCACGAACTCGGCCCGATAAATAGGACTGAAAAAATCTCAGTCCTTCAAATCGGACCCACTACGGTTGTAGGGTTAAGCGTTTATGGCTACAAACTTAACTCTACGCACAAGTTTACCAATAAGTTTACGGGACACCCTAAATGTGTATGGGTTGTATACCACTCGAGTATCCGACCCATCGACTCACTCGCTTAGTTTGTGGGGTCTTATTTGAGTCTTCCGTGAACACCTATGGGACCTGTAAGGGGTTCCAGCGAGTACATGTCTGGGTGTACATCGGCGGTATTGAACCTGTCTTGCTGGCAGGTGCATATTTCACTTTGTTGGCTCGTTGTACGCATCAGCTTAATTTTATCGAACTGAATGAAAGGTTGTGGCCTTGAGTGGATGTCCTGGAGCATGATCGCATACATATGTGACACAGGATTGCTAGCCTCCTTGATGTTATTGTTCATGTCATGGTAAACATGGATGCATTGAAGTTTGCATGGTCATGAAATATCCATTGCCCAATATGCATCATTGACTCTTTGCTGCGTATTTTTGCTTTGGAATGCAGATAGCGACAAAGACGCCTTATTAAAAATTAAAGATGGATTTACAAATGGCTACCTTCAGCTGAGTGGCTGGGATATCACTGGAGAAACTTGCGACTTTCCGAGGGTCGTGTGCAATGGCGCCCGGAACCGTGTCATTGCCGTCAGCCTAGGATTGTAAGTATTTTTCCAAGCCTGGGCAAGCGGGCGGGAAGGCGGGCAGGCGGGCGCGCGGGTGGGTGGGTGGGTGGGTGGGTGGGTGGGTGGGTGGGTGGGTGGGTGGGTGGGTGGGTGGGTGGGTGGGTGGGTGGGTGGGTGGGTGGGTGGGCAGTTAGTTGGTCGGTCGGTCGGTCGGTCGGTGGGTGGGTCAGTCGGTGGGTGGGTCGGTCGTCTGGTCGGTCGGTCGGTCGGTCGGTCGTTCGGTCGGTCGGTCGGTCGGTCGGTCGTTCGGTCGGTCGGTCGGTCGGTCGGTCGGTCGGTCGGTCGGTCGGTCGGTCAGTCAGTCGGTCGGTCGGTCGGTCGGTCGGTCGGTCGGTCGGTCGGTCGGTCGGTCGGTCGGTCGGTCGGTCGGTCGGTCGGTCGGTCGGTCGGTCGGTCGGTCGGTCGGTCGGTCGGTCGGTCGGTCGGTCGGTCGGTCGGTCGGTCGGTCGGTCGGTCGGTCGGTCGGTCGGTCGGTCGGTCGGTCGGTCGGTCGGTCGGTCGGTCGGTCGGTCGGTCGGTCGGTCGGTCGGTCGGTCGGTCGGTCGGTCGGTCGGTCGGTCGGTCGGTCGGTCGGTCGGTCGGTCGGTCGGTCGGTCGGTCGGTCGGTCGGTCGGTCGGTCGGTCGGTCGGTCGGTCGGTCGGTCGGTCGGTCGGTCGGTCGGTCGGTCGGTCGGTCGGTCGGTCGGTCGGTCGGTCGGTCGGTCGGTCGGTCGGTCGGTCGGTCGGTCGGTCGGTCGGTCGGTCGGTCGGTCGGTCGGTCGGTCGGTCGGTCGGTCGGTCGGTCGGTCGGTCGGTCGGTCGGTTAACTCAGTGTACTTAGTCCGTTATTGGAGAACATAGTTGCATCATTGTTTTGCTGTTATATTTAACGTTGGTACCTAAGTGAAACTAGCTACAGTATGTATGCATCTATGTACATAGGGGATGAGTGGTGAGGCCCATATACCGGCCTGCAAAGGCTTACATTTCAAACGTCAATCACCAACTAATGGAAGGTTGACCACAAGTTTTCATTTGTTTGATGCGCCATTACATAAGCGAAATTCTTTACTGCAGCATCAAGTTTTGCAACAACTGGCTTTGTGCATTTGTATAAACTGTTTGTCGTTTCTTCGCACGTGCAGCGATACCTTAAGTGGTACCCTGGATTCGGCCGTGGGCTCCTTAACACAACTGCAGGATTTGTAAGTACCATTATCCTCGTGGCGTTGCGGAATGACCGCGCAGATGTGCTTCATTCTGCAATGCCTTACGTAGCTATGTAGTTGTTTCAACGGGAACACAGGACTGAAGCACCTGTACACTGGCTGACCCAATTCAAACCACACCGTTTCTAAGACACGCCAACATGTGGTTCCACCAGCCAGGCCGTTTGCCAATCATGGTCTGAAATATGTAGCCATTTTCAGCCCAAAATACAAGAACAAATTACACTGTAAACATGGTAACCTCTTTCTTATGAAATGTTGGGATTTTTTTAAAATGTCGGCCAAGTATCTGAAGTAATTGTTGTGGTGAAGTACATAGTGTGTGAGCGACGTAGTTGTCCTTGAGGAAGCTATAACATGGCTTTTTTCCAACCTGAATGGATGAATGCATCGAGTTGACTGAGAGCAGGAGAGGTGTGGGCTCCTAGTCTTCCATGCGAAAGGAATTGGCCATGGTTGTGACCACTGCCTGCCTTTACCCTTTGCCTTCAGTTGGCAGCTCCGCTTCGTTTAGACTTTTTCCACAGCCGGCGCTGCGGTGCCAGCAACAGATTTTCCATAGCAGTTGCCTGTGGCTACAGTAGCTGTGTAGTCAAGATAGTAGTCAACTAAGCTACTATAACTAGTATAATATATTCGCCCTTGTAGTGGCCAGCGGCACCTGGCCGGATGCGCGCCGGGCCGAATCGGTGCAGATGCGCGCTGGCAATCCGGCGGATCCGGCAGCAGACAATGCGCTTAGTGGTAGCCTCTGTCCTTACCAGCCACACTTAACCTCGTGGGTAGCACCGCCTAGGACAACACTGGGAAGATGTGAGTCTCTCACGAGCCTCGCACTAATGCTCCAAGGCTAGCTGCCTTTGGACCTTGCACATGGTTTATGGCGGTACAACAACATGCGCAACACAGGAATGCATCCACCTGGTTCATTGACCCATCAGGTTATGAAGGACCTTGATCTGTCCCCGTGGCTTACGTAGTATCAGTAGACTGCCAGGCGCCTGCATGACCAACGGGCCACTTGCAGGAGCTGCGCAGACTTACTGTAAACTACAAGTATGGCCTTGATGCTCATGCCGCCCATGCACCCCCGTCCATTCCATGACCTTAGACTCTCTAGGCCCTTGCTCACGTGGTGACCTGGCTTTCCCGCCAGTCCTGCCACGTGACCACAGGTCCTTCACGCCTTTGGTTATGGTACCAACCGCTGCCCGGCGGCTCAGCTCCGGGAGATGTTATCTCTCAGACTTTCACATCCCTTATCTATCGTATCCCTTATCTATCGCCTGCCTCACCCTCTGCATCGCCTGAGGCCAAGCGCAGTAGCCCCGGCGAGCCTAGCTGGTCAGTGCGACTTTGACGTCGACAGGTTATTTTCCACCTTTGACGTTGACAGGCCCAGCTATTTTCAACAGCCCCCAATCAAGATACTGGAGCTTGTGTTTCATATGTCGCAAGCCTCGCTTCTTGCTCTGTGCCAGCAGCTTAAAGCCAATTCACTCCTCCGCAATGGAGCTAACGGCCGGTTTTCCCACCGCGGACCTGACCACCTTCCCGGCTGGTCCCGTCCTCGCCTTCAGCTAGCCGCTCTCTTTTCCATCCTTCAGCGCTCTGCCGACGACCAGGTCCCCTCCCCCTTGACCGAATCCACCTTCCTCCTCCACCTTCAGGAAGCCATCGCGCAGCACGTGTGACCCCCCTCGCTGCACATATGGCAGCCGTGGGCCGCACGCTGGCCAGCTGCTGAGCTCCCCGCCATCTCCACGGCCACCTCCACCCTCCTCGCCTCCACCTCCACCGCCTCCACCGACGCCATCACCGCCCAGCTCCGTGACATCCACAAGCGCCTCCAGGACAAGGCCATCGCCATCAGAGTGCCTGCAAAACACCGCAGGCCTCACCGCCCAGGAGGTGAAGGACATTGCCGCCCGGCCAGCACCTGCTGGCCCTGTTGACGATTCTCCTCCCACCCAGACGTGGGCGGACATGCCGAAGCATGCACCACACCATAGATCTCCACCACCTCCGCCGTCGCAGCACAGCTCAAGCAGCAGACGCTCGGCCACCGCGAGGAGGCCGAGCTCGACAAGGGCAGCCTTGACGTCATCATAAAAAACTTTGACCTGGTGGAAGGTGAGAACTCCATGAAGCTTGCACAGGCGTTTGAGAACGAAATCCTTGGCCGCATGGGCCTCATTGGTGAGATCAAGCTGGAGGCCCACTGCCTTCCCCGCTCGCGGGGTAAGGTGGGACCGCCTCCGCTGCTGCTCATCTTTGAGGACCCGGCGGACAAGATTTCGTTCCTTGAGCAGACGCCGCAAGCAGCTCGAGAGGACTCACTACACCTTGGACGACGATTCGACTCTGGCGCAGCAACAACTGCGGCGGCAGCTATGGCCGACCTACCTCCAGCACCGGCAGACTGCGGCGGGGAAGCCGGTTTACTGGAAGGGGGCGGCCATCTACATCGGCCACAAGCCCTGGCAAGCGACCCCCGCTGCCCCAGCACCCGCAGCCACCCCAGCCTAAGGGTCTATAGCAGTAGTAGTGTAGAACAGTAAGGCCTAGCTAGCCACCGTGGCCTTGTACATGTACGCCTGTTATGGGCCCCATACCAGATGATGAATTAGCATTATTTAGCCATGTACATGTGTGCCTATGATGAGCCCCACACCAGATGATGATTTAGTAATGCTTTGCTCGTGCAGGGAGTTGCTCTCTGCTGAGATGCCATGCCCTAGCCATTGCCTAGCCATAACGATCTTCCACCCCATGCCAGGCCTTTTAGGTATGATACATCATGGTGGTGCAGGTGCACTTTGTGCACCAAGAGCAGGTGTAGTTTACGGGCTACCCTTGCAGGAAGTAGCCCAGAGTGTATTAGCCATATGCCCCTTCTCAGGGATGTGTGCTACATGTACTTCCAACGGAGATATGTTCCAATTCAATATATTTAATTTTATCTATCGTAGGCACAGCGTTGGAAAGGTGTTCTCAAGGTCCAGAACTAGCGATATTGGGGTTCTGAATTGCGAACTGATCATTTTCAGCATAGATAGTGTGCTTGTGGTAGTGTCATTTCTATTTATAGCACACTACTGGCGCGTGGTCAGGGGTATTTATCCATGCAACTGTTGAGGAAACAACTTCCTACAAGCAAGGCTACAAGTGTTATTAAGTTTTCCCAATGGTAAATTAGCAGAGTGCCATTACAATTACCCATGACTTTAGCTAGTACTCGTTTGGGTGGGCTTGGGCTTGCCACCTCCTCTCCACTCCTGATAGAAGACCCTCATGACCCCCCCAGATCATTTGTTTTGTTGAGTTCTTGGAGTTAAATAATAATAGGGGTAATGTCATGCGGTGTTGGTCAAACACACATTTGGGCAGTATTTTGGGTTGCTGTTTCCAGATCCTCCAAGTACATAGCATGTACACTAACACATGATACTGCTGACATGTTTTCTCTGGAACGATGAACCTGCAATGGCTGGTGAGGCTTTCGCCTGAAATAGGCTTTTTAGCAAAGCAATATGTAGCACGAGATTGTCAAGATGAAGGAGCCCACCAGCCTAAACTGATGCTGCAATTACGCAGGGAGCGTTACTGTGCTGCCTTCAATGTTGTCGCCTATTACAGTGTTTTCACCTCCAGTAATGAGCAGGGTCCTGGTGCAAATATAGACAGCGCCCGCATCCAGTCCACATGTGTGCAGGACTGTACATCAGAGCAGTCGATTACATAGGGTCCCATCTCCCCGTCTCTAAATAATCTGTTGTTCCTGCACACACGGGGTGCCATTTTGTCACTGCCCGGCAGGTACCTGCATTCCAACCAGCTGTCTGGCACGATCCCACCGGAGCTGGGGTCTCTATCCACTCTGCGAATACTGTAAGGATCCTGTCAACCCAAATCCTGTTTGGGACCGCAAACCCACATCTGTCCATTTTGATATAACGTCATCATCTTGCGATGGTTGCTGCATGATATCGATGACCATTTTTCTCTGGAGCAAAGAACATGCAATGGCTGCTATAGTTTGTGCCTGACATACGTGGTAGGTTGCATGCCAGGGTGAAAGGTGTTTGCATGCATAGTTACGTGAATGCTTGCATGTGTGGATGGCGTTTGCATTCATGGATATGTGAATGTTTGCATGGGTGGAAGGTGTTTGCATGCATGGCATGAATGCAAACTACAAGACAAGGCAAGCACCAAAGTAAGTGCAGTGGTGCATGTGGGCATCCCCCTTGACCTATGGGGTCATGTATCATCGATACCATCCCTAAGCCGGTGGGGGTAACGCGTGTCACGCGATTTGATACAACAGTAGGCGAGGCTGCCTGGCCACATCCACCTGGTGGTGCCCCACTCCTTCAGTGATCTGTTGCGAACTCTGGGGTGCGCTGCATCAGAGAAATAGTTAGGTCAAAAGCAATGCAGCACCACCAGCACAATTTGCTAAAAAACTTAGTGGAGCCCGTCAGTTGCGTCCATATAATGAGCAGAGAAGGATAACAAGGCCTGGTAGCATATCTACAACCGGCTGCGCATCATAGCACTTGCAGTTCTAAGGCCGCAAAAGAATATTTTTGTCCATGTACTGTACCCGCCTGAAGGTCCTTACTGTCCAAGAACAGGACAGTGTTTGTGATCCCATGCTCCTTCAGGTGCCCACTCTCTGTGGGGCCAACAGATGTTGCTCAGCCACTGCTGAGGCACCTCGTCGCTGATCGAACTGGTCAGGCCGTCTTGTTGAAGCACACAAGGCAGTCGGGGCCGTACTGCTTGATCTCGAGCTCGATGGCCTCGCGCTCTATGTTCTTGCCCAGGCCATGAAACCCGAGCGACGGTAGGGGCTGGATGGACAACACCCCACTGAGGCTGGAGTGGGTTTACAACTATATAGTTTTCATGCTGAACACCTTCAATAATTGGGGCTCATGAGCAAATTTGCCATTAGCAGGGTCCTGGTGCACATATAGACAGCGCCCGCATCCATTCCATGTGCAGGACCATTCTTCAGAGCAGCGGATGACTTAGGTTCCCATCCCCCCGTCTCTAAATGATCTGTTGCTCTGCACGTACGGTGTGCTTTTTTGTCACTGCCTGGCAGGGACATGTCTACCAACCAGCTGTCTGGCACGATTCCACCGGAGCTGAAGTCTCTATCGAATCTACGGGAGATGTAAGGGCCGTTTGAACCCGAATCCTGTTTGCAATCAGTTCATTTTGATGATTTCGATGTGACGATTTTGTGCTCGCTATGGTTGCAGTAGGTACCGTAACGCATGGTACTGATGACAAGCTCTCTCTGCACAGATTAAGTTACCTGCAGTGCCTGCTAGGGTCCAAATGCTTGAAATATGATTTATACCAAAGAATATGTTGCACCGCTTTGTCAAACTGTAGCAGCTTACCAGCCCAGATTGATGCTGCAAGAAGGCAAGGAGCTGTGTCGTGCTGCGTCTACTGTTGTAGGTTTACAACTACATTATTTTCATGCTGAACACCTCCAATAATGGGGGCCCGTGAGCAAACTGGCCATTATTAGCAGGGTCCTGGTGCACATATAGACAGCGCCCGATCCCTTCCATGTGCAGGACCATTCTTCAGAGCAGCCGATGACTCAGGTTCCCATCCGGCTCCCGTCTCTAAATAATTTGTTGTTCCTGCACACACGGTGTGCTTTTTTGTCACTGCCCGGCAGGTTACTGATCGACAACCAGCTGTCTGGCACGATTCCACCGCAGCTGGGCTCTCTATCAAATCTGGGCTCCCTGTAAGGGCCCTGTCAGCCCATTTCTTCTGTGCAATCGGTTCATTTTACAGTAAATGACGTCATCAATTGCTTGCCATGGTTGCTGTACAGTGACGCCTGGGATTGATGACATGGTCTCTCTGGAACGATGAAGTTGCCTGCAGCAGTGCCTGCTGGTCCCTGCTTAACCTTAACTATGTAGGATCTTTTGCGAAGCGAAAAGCAGGACCAAGGCGAAAGCTGTAGGAGCCCACCATAACGTAAGTAGCCGTACAGCGCTGCCTTTACTGTTGACAGTCGCTGATGTACTGTATGTAGATTTTCATGCTGAACACCAATGGTAACTGCCCATCGCCACGAGCTTGGTCTTGGTGCAGATATAATGCAAAGTGTTAAAGGCATGTGTGATTATTATGGGGACTTAAATGAATAATTTGTAGGTGGTGAATCATTGCCGACTTAAGCGTCAGGAGCCAGGAAAATTATTTATTACGTCCATATGGTGTGGCTTTCCATGGCTACCTCAAGGTAGCGTGAACATTGGTAATTATGGTAGGTGAGTGGTGGCGGCGGCCCTGGTATGCGCATGGGCCGACAAGGGGTCGATAACGACAGCTGGTATGTAGGAACATGGTGCATGCACATGCATGACTCGGTACGGCATGGTATGACATGCACACATGTGACACAATACTATAATCTGGTGAAGATAGTGACCAACGGTCCTAGTGCCATTGTACACCTTGGCACATAGTCATAGTGTCCGTTCACATAGTCCTGACGAATCCCACAAGTTTAGGTACTTATATCCGAGCATATCTATTTGTTAACTAGGGCTCGAATACAACTGCCCGTATTATAGATTTCTGCACGGTCAGCATAATGGGCATATTCAAGACAGGATTCTTGACACCCTCCTTGCACATGATGCTGTCAATAAATACAAATGCTAGATCATAGGCGAGGGAAGTCGGGTACCTAAGTGGATTCCCTCCTTACACGACACCCTGGTCTTGATATAAAACAGCAAGAAAAATGAGGGCAAGGTTGTGTAGCCTCATATTGTCACATGGAGTGCGCCACACGAGGGTGGAGCCAAACTGGAAACAGGCACTTAAACTGTAAAGACTGGTTGCTCAGTGTTGAGTCTGGATGCAGACTGTAGCCGGTACTGGTTGATGCCAGGGTTGCAGCTGGAAACGTTGGGTACTGGTAGCTGCTGGTAAACCGGTGACGTCAGCTGTTGTGTGTGCACACACGATCTATGCTGTGTGTGGGTACAGTTTCTTGTGTGGTGCTGGTAGTGCTACTTTGACTTGCTTGCCAACAGGTTTTGATGCAACTTACTGCAACTACTACAAGGTGAACTGTGAGCTGGACTGCTACTTGCTAGCCAGACAAGTGCGTGCAGCTGACTGCAGCTACTATATACTCTACGCCTGTCGTGGAGAGTCATGCATGTGCTGCTGTGTGCTACTACTTCTCCTTGCTGGCTAGGCAAGTGTGGGTAGCTGCCTGCATGGACTATGCAGTGTACTCTGTTCCTACTGGTGTTGCCTGCTGTGCTTGTTGATGCCAGTGTGATGGTGCTGATGGGACTGAATGATAAAACTGCAACTAGTGCTGAAAGCAACGTGGGGGTTAGTGAGCACCCTCCTTAGTGTGGTGTGCAGCTGTGTCGATCAGCAGGCTGGCTTTGAGAGCAGGACCCAGGGAATGTTCCCTTTTTTCTTGGAAACTTGGAGCATGGCAGGTTCTGGGCTCTTGAAGTGATGACCGTTGAAGAATTCCGGCTTAAAGAATGCGCCCAAAAGAATGTTGATGCCACGCGAAATGGTGCCGGTACAAAAGAAAGACCGGTTTTCATGAAAAATTCTTGAGGTAAACAGCTCCGCCGATTTCTCGTCGATGCTCACAGCTCGCGCGGCTCAGTGGGAGCCCGTCAGTGACCCCGCGCCGATTGAACGCACTGCACTCGGCCAAAAGTGTGCTGCCAGGTAAAAAATCACTGGCGCTGCCTGGAACCAGAGCCGGCACCTTTTGAGTGCCAGGCTTCAGTGCCGACGTCTCCATCACCAAAATGTTGGCGTTTGATCAGTTTCGGGCATATATATAAGTATAAAAGCGTAGATCTGGCCTGCGCACCGGAGCTTGGGAAATTCTTGACGGATTTTCGCGACGGTAGGCGTCACCCCGAACATTTGGTGTTACCACACGTTGAAGTAAGTCGATTGAAAGCCTTGAATTTCACGGTAGCATCTGCGCCATAATCATGGTCGTATCAAGTACAAGAATTCGACCAAGCTGCACCGTATACATGAAAATATGAACTATGATCAAGGCGCTCAATAAAATGTGAGCTGCCGCTTAGAGGTTGGTTGATTCCGTTGAAAGATCTTGCCCCGGACCTCCGATGCCATGTTAAAGGCATGTGTGATTACTATGGGGACTTAAATGAATAATTTGTAGGTGGTGAATCATTGCCGACTTAAGCGTCAGGAGCCAGGAAAATTATTTATTACGTCCATATGGTGTGGCTTTCCATGGCTACCTCAAGGTAGCGTGAACATTGGTAATTATGGTAGGTGAGTGGTGGCGGCGGCCCTGGTATGCGCATGGGCCGACAAGGGGTCGATAACGACAGCTGGTATGTAGGAACATGGTGCATGCACATGCATGACTCGGTACGGCATGGTATGACATGCACATGACACAATACTATAATCTGGTGAAGATAGTGACCAACGGTCCTAGTGCCATTGTACAACTTGGCACATAGTCATAGTGTCCGTTCACATAGGACGAATCCCACTTAGGTACTTATATCCGAGCATATCTATTTGTTAACTAGGGCTCGAATACAACTGCCCGTATTATAGATTTCTGCACGGTCAGCATAATGGGCATATTCAAGACAGGATTCTTGACACAAAGCGCCCATATCGCGTGCATGTGCAGGAGCATACATCAGAGCGGCGGATGGCATAGGGTCCCATCCTCCCCTCTCTAACAAGCTCTGTGCTTTTCTGCACATACCGCGTGCGCCTTTTGTCACTGCCCGTCATGCAGGTACCTGCAGACCAACCAGCTGTCTGGCACGATCCCACCGGAGCTGGCGGATGTGGTAGTACTGTAAGGGTCCTGGCAACCCAATTCTTCCAAGCAATCGGTTCATTTTGATATGACCTCATCAATTGCTTGCAATGGTGCTGTAGAGTAACACATGCTATTGATGACAAGTGCTTTCTGGAACGATGAAGTTACCTGCAGTGCATGCTAGGGTCCTTGCTTGAAATAGGATTTATACAAAACCATTGGTAGGACCACGCTGTCAAACTGCTGCAGCCCGCCATGCGCCAGCCTAAACGTTGATGCTGCAATAATGCAAGGAGCTGTAAAGGGCTGCTTTGATGATGTTGCCTAAATGCTGCAAGAGGAAGGAGCTGTATTTGTTGTATTTGTTCATTTACCGAATGTGTAGGTTACACCTCCAATAATGGGGCCCTGATGAGCATACTGGCCTTTTGCAGGGTCCTGGTGCACACATGCACAGCGCCCATATCTCGTCCTTGTGCAGTACAGTACATCAGATCAGCGGATGACATTGGGTCCCATGCTGCCGTCTCTAAATAAGCTGCACATCATGTCTGCGCTTTTGTCGCTGCTCGGCAGGTCTCTGTACAACAACCAGCTGTCTGGCACAATCCCACCGGAGCTGGGCTCTTCACCCTCTCTGGGCGATCTGTAAGAGTCCTTTCAAGCCAAATCCTGTTTGCACGTTGATTTCAATACAACGTGATCCATTGCTTGCGATGGTTGCTGTGGAGTAACACATGCTATTGATGACAAGTTCTCTCTGGAGCGATGAAGTTACCTGCAGTGCCTGCTACATAGGGTCCTTTATTTGAATAGGATTTACAGTATACAAAACCATTGGTATGACCTCGTTGTCAAACTATATGCAGCAGCCCAAACTGATGTTGCAATAAGGCAAGGAGCTGTACAGGGCTGCTTTGATGATGTCGCTAATATGCTGCAAGAAGGCAAGGAGCTGTATCTCTGCATTTACCGTCAATGTAGGTAACAACATCGTTCTCATGTGAACACCTCCAATAATGGGGGCCGATGAGCACACGGCCATTAGCAGGGTCCTGGTGTACACATACACAGTCTGTCTGCGCCCATATCTCGTCCTTGTGCAGTACGATACATCCGATCAGCTAATGACATTGGGTCCCATCCTCCCATCTCTAAATAAGCTGCACATCATGTCTGCGCTTTTGTCACTGCTCGGCAGGGTTCTGAGCAACAACCAGCTGTCTGGCACGATCCCACCGGAGCTGAGCTCTTTATACCTGTACTCCCTGTAAGAGTCCTGTCAACCCAAATCTTGTTTGCAAGTTGATTATGATACTTGATTATGACGTCATGAAGTGCTTGCGATGGTTGCTGTACAGTGACGCATGGTATTGATGACAAGTTCTATCTGTATGTAACGATGAAGCTCCCTGCAGAGCCCTGCTAGGGTCCTTTCTTGAAATAGGATTTATGCAGTACAATATGTTGCACCACCTTGTCAAGCTGTAGCAGCCCCACAGCCCAAACGGATGCTGTTAGGAGGCAAGGAGCAGTGTAGTGCTGCGTCTACTGTTGTATGTAACTACATTGTTTTCACGCAGAACACCTCCATTAATCAGGGCCCATGAGCATACTGGCCATTAGCAGGGTCCTGGTGCACACATAGACAGCGCCCACATCCCGTCCATTTGCAAGACCATACATCCGAGCAGCCGATTATTTAGGTTCCCATCCTCCCGTCTCTAAATAATCTGTTTTTCTAAATAATCTGTTTTTCTAAATAATCTAAATTAAGATCACTGAGCTCCCAAGAAGACCAGCATTTGATTGAATACAATAAGTGGAGCCCTGCCACAAATGCAGCAGTTAACCGTGGCCTTAAGGTTTCTCAATCCGCACGCGGAAGCAAGAAGCCTCCAGGGTGGGAGGGAGGGGAAAGAAACACTTGCGGATCATTGCCTGCCTAGCTTGCTTAAGGCATGGCCCGCCGACACACAAGCTGACATCATCCTAAATTAATTAACACCGGCATGCGTCACACGCCGGCCTGAACAGTGCTGAAAACGCCACTACAAACAACGTGGCCACGCACCCCCAGGCTAGTGCGTTAACCGTACAGGTAGTTGTACAAGGTTCCCAAGACTGACAAACATAAAACTCGCCCATCGACCCCTTGGGCCGGTCCGAATCCACTATACAATAATTAATCACGACTCACTAAAGAACCCAAATCAGCCTAAGATTCGTTAAGCAACCAGCCGACCCTACAGGTCCCCACCTAACCTCAGCTGGTGCAACCAAACACGAATCTTTGCCAGCAAGTCGTATAAAACCTACAATCATTTCTCGGACCGCTAATTAATAGCCACCGACCCTTATAAACAACCGGGTCATCCAAGGAAAATTCGGGCGAGCTGGAAACCCTTTGTACAGATCAAATTAGTCAGCCCATGTCGCAGACAGCCTTCCACATCCAGGCCAAGGCATAGCGGCCTTATCTTTCCCGCATGCACATGTTAATTAGACTATATTCAGAGAAAACCGATATTCTGTATTTCTAAATAATCTGTTTTTCTAAATAATCTGTTTTTCTAAATAATCTGTTTTTCCTGCACACACGGTGTGCCCTTTTGTCACTACACGGCAGGTCCCTGAACAACAACAAGCTGTCTGGCACAATCCCACCAGAGCTGAGGTCTATTCCGGAACTGTACTACCTGTAAGGGTCCTGTCAACCCAAATCCTGTTGGCATTCATTTCATTTTGATATGACGCCATCAAGTGCTTGAGATGGTTGCTGCATGATTTTTGTTACAATTTTACTCTGGAACGATGAACCTGCAGTGCCTGCTAGGGTCATTGCTTGAAATGGGATTTATGCAGTACAATATGTTGCACCACCTTGTCGAGCTGTAGCAGTCCCACAGCCCAAATAGATGCTGCAAGAAGGCAAGGAGGCGTGTCGTGCTGCGTCTACTGTTGTAGGTTTACAACGACATACATTTGTTGTCACTCTGCTAACCTCCGGTCATTGGGGCCCATGAGCATACTGGCCCTTAGCAGGGTCCTGGTGCATGTACACACAGCGCCCCTATCCCATCCATCTGCAGGACCATACATACATCAGAGCAGCGCATGACATAAGGTTGATCCTCCTGTTCCTATTGGTCCTGCACATGCCGTGTGCTTTTGTCACTGCTCGGCAGGGCCCTGGATACCAACAAGCTGTCTGGCACGATCCCACCGGAGCTGGGGTCTCTGAGAGCTTATCTGTGGGATCTGTAAGGGTCCCGTAAACCCCAATCCTGTTTGCGAGTTCATGTTGATACTACATAGTCATCAAGTGCTTGCGATGGTTGTGCATATAATATGGATGATGATTTTTCTTCGGAAGCATGAACCTGCAGTGGCTGCTCCATTTTGTCCTTGACTGAAATAGAATGTACACAGAGCAATGTGTTGCACCACTTCGTCAAACTGTAGCAGCCCATTACACGAGTAACTCGGCCCCTGATATTTTGTAAAGCACCCTGATCAGTCCTAGTAAAGGCTTGTAAATCCTGACAAATCATGATAACGTCCCGATAAATCGTGATAACAACCTGATCAATTCTGATGAAGTGCTGATAAGTGCCTGAAAATTACCTGGCAAATCCTTCACGTCCTGATGAAACTGATATGTCGCGGGCACAATTCGTCAGTTTTCTCAAGACCCCACAGCGGGGCAAAAATATGTCCGGGGGGGGTCCGGGCCTCCCCCTCCCGGACACTGGCGAATATTTTTCTGGGCAAAACAAAATGGCAACAGAATTTCTATCATGGTTTAGATTCTTCTTTTAGTATTCTTACAAAACTGGGTTGCAGCGCCTCTTGTGAGAAAAGCCAGGCAAAAAGGGTAGCTGATTGCCCTCGGCATTTAAGGAGCAGCCTGAAAGTACCAAACACGTTTATGCATTATGTGTACATTACGCATCCATTTGCAGCCAAGCTACCAAGCACCAACAAGACAAAATGAGGAAGATAATAACGGGCTATCTGACTGTGGAATGTAGGCAGGGCCAAACTGTAGATCCATTAGTAACACAGTACTCATCAATGGTTTAAAAACAAATAAAGTGGGGGTATATGTAGTTAGATAGAGAGACGTCGGTAGACGTTGGTGGAACTCAGTGTGAGGCTGTGATATGCAGTAACGCCAGGGATCGGGCGTTCCTTATCATTATTCACTCCATAAGTGGGCACACATTATATGTCGTGACACATCACTCACACGAGTTCCCTAGGACAACTGGACTACGCACAATTGTCCGCCACGTGTCCAGGCTCTAGAGGCTTCTAGACTGTGGCAACGTTACGCACAACGTCCACTAGACTAGTTGCTAGCTACGTAACTTGCGTACACGTGTGTGCGTCGCGCCACAACCGGCGCTCGGCACTGTTATTCAGTCTCCGCCAGAATAACTCCGGTCACGTTGTATGTTCCCCCTGTGTGGCTCCGGCCACAAGTCAGCCTCGAGGTATCTCAGCTAACTTATGTAGCATAGCAAACAAAGCAACAGATTCTGCAAACTCATAACAAAGCTGAGCAGTCTCCGATATGTAGGATACCATTCCTTGAAACCTCTGAATCCATTCTTGAAAGCTTTTAGAAGCCGCTTGTCCCTAGCCGTTGACGCCCACTTGCCCAGCTCACTCCTACGGCCCCTGCATGCTCTTTTTTATATTTTCACCCCAGCATTTTGTGTGTGTCCCTTTTTCCACAGACAACTAAGCATTCCTCCTTGCGAATACAGCGGCTCCATGCTGTTTTCGTAGTCCGCAGTGCCACACCCCCATGCTGTTTTCGTAGTCCGCAGCGCCGCACACCCCCCGTTCCTCCTTATTGGAATCCAATACTACTTCTCGGACTGACAGCAGGGGTGGAATTGTCAGCTTTAACATCACTTTGAACAGCCTCCTTTTCTTTCTGTGCATTAGCATGCTGGCAGAGAGTTTGGTTACTTAAACCACCGGCAGCATCCAGTTAGCAAACATGCAATCAGCTGCTCGCTTTCCTTAAAGATCCGCAGTTCCGGTTATAAAGTCTTGCGCGGCCTGGCACCCCCTGGCCAGTTCTATTAGGTATACCTGGAGCCGCCCTCCGGTGGCTTAAAAGCTTCTGAAAATGCTTGCTGAAGCATGCACACCCCAATATTTACTATCCGTTTTCTAGCGCAATATTAGCCCAGTATATCACCGTAATCAGACTTGCTGTTGCGGCGCTGCTGCCATTTCTCGCAGCCTTTTTTCGTGCAAGGGCGAAAGCCGGTATCATGACATTTGCATGGCTGCCCAGCACCTCCTGACAAAAACATTACAAGTGTGCCTACGGACTGACACCAAGAAAGGAATGTACCAAGTATTCACCACTTCGCTACGGGGCAAACGTAGGTATCAAGCAGCACAACATGGAATCTTGCTTAGAATTCGTATGTACATAGGGCCCGGCGCCACGCCGCGCGGTGGCAGCCAGCGGTTCAACTCGCTGCCTGCCGACTGCAAAACTCGGCCTAGTCAGTGGCGGGGCCCCCCGGACACCAACCGGACGTGTCCGGACGGCCGCGTGGCCTCCGGACAAATGCGCCCGGACGGCCCGGCGGCCTCACTGAGGACATTCGGACACAATGTCTAGATTTGGACCATTAGCAGAAACGCTTGAGGAGGTGGTCAGGATGAGCCACATCCCGAGGCCGCAACCCTAGCGCCTCGCTATGTATTGCGTTAATACTGCTGGAAAGCAATATAATAATCAACGCATTCAACCGCACCTGTTGACGTGGAATTAGAATAGGTCAGTAAGATAGCAAAGGCGCCAGGGCATAGGTGGAGGGCTGGCGGCTGGAACAAGCCCCTGCCACCCAGCGTGCATGCCGTCCAGGTGCCAGTACCCAGTGCCAGACGAGGTCGGGGTAACAGGTGTAGACAGGCCTTTGCGTGCTGGCATAAGGTACATCCCCGCCCACGGCGGGCATGGTAGACCTGTAGCAGAAATCCACTAACAGAAAATTACTTCCGCGTCAGCTGGGTCAGCAGGGCCAGGTGGCACCCCGGGTTGGCAAGAACGGTACGCGAGTATATATGTACTTTGGGCTCCAAAATATGGGTGTATACTGTACTTTGGGCTCCAATATAGGTGACTGTTGCAGTGCATCCGTATGAAAACACTACTATAGCATGGATAACAAGTAAAATAGCTTGTCATTTCCAACTTAATCCCGGAATATAGCACGCTCGTTTATGACTTCAAGATACGTATTGGTTCAGAATACTCTGTACTGCATGTATTTGGTGTGCTTGTTGGTTAACAACACCCGTATGTGCCCTGCATTTAATCATATATAAAGAACTCGGCAACTGGCACGCAGCAGCCTGGCAGCCATCTTGTCGGTGGGAACCAGCCATTTGGCAATCTGCAGCTAGCCATTTTGAAGAGCTACTAGGAGTCGACGATGAGGCCTGCAGCTGCAGGAAAAGTCCTTGTTGCAAAATGCCAAGATGCTTCGTCACGGAAACCGGTCCATATTAGGATTTCTGATTTGTTCTGTCGTTTTCACCTCATAATCACACTCAAGACTTTCGGCATGGCTGCTAAAATTGCGGTCGCACTGGCCTGCCCCCACCTCGCCTCTTGATTTTGCATATCAGACCTTCCCCTACGTTGAACTTGCGCGTCCTGCATATGCTGACATAATCATGCATTATTGTTGGCTTTCGCGCCTTACAACTAATTATTCCTAAGCCCAGCCAAACACTTTGTGAAGCTTGCGCTAAGTCCAGTCCGCGTACCTAAAAATACGCTTATACAGTATACCGCCGATGAGTTCGGTACGCGTACTCACGTATTTTTGCGGCTCAGTGCGGCGTATTTGCCAACCCTGGTGGCGCCCACGCCACGGAGACGGCCACCGCACGCCGGCAAGCTGGCAAGGTAGAAACAGGGTTCACTGTGCCCTCCAAAAGGGCAAAGTCCAGAGGGCGACGCGCCCCCTCAGGCCCGGGGGGGGGGGGGGGGGGGGGCTGGGATGCACGTCACCGCACCGGGTTGAGTCAGGAGCCCAGGCGCCGCGCCGACTGGGCTTTTTCAGAGGGGTAGTTAGCAGTAGCCACCCAGACCCAGTGGCTGTGCAGGTCGCCAGCCAGTGACAGGGCGCCGTTGCGCTGAGCCAGCTGGTTATGATGGTAGGAAAACGAACGCCCTCTCACAAACGCCCGCACCACAGCACTGGAGTCCACGAGCCGGACGACCTGCTTACCTGAATACACCTTAGCTACCCCTGCCACCTGGAAGACAGTTCCGTACAGCGGTGGCCACCACCCAGCAGGCGGTTAGTCCCCCTCCTCCATGCGCACCAGGTCCCAGTCCTCACCAGATGTTAAGGCTATCGTCCGCCACCCCCACGCTTCGCGCCGGGGTTCGCCAGCTGGGCGCATCCGTCTTGAGGTAGGTCCCTGTAGACCACCCCACCGCTGGAGCTGCTCGCGTCCTTGCGACGACCCGGTCAGAAAGGGGCCGGGCATTGGCAGCCTTCAAGAAGGGGGTGATGTCGATAGCTGTCTGCAGCTCCTATCAGGCCCCCACAATGAGCTGCCAGCGGCACCCAGGCAGGGAGGCATTAATGGCTGCTTGCGGCCGATACGTCTCAGACCACACCGAGAGCATGGGGCGGCAGAGCAGATGCATTCACTCCCTCTTCCCAAGAACAGAAGTTAGTTCGCGGTAGTTTGTGAATCCGCAAGCCAAGATTCTATGAGTAGCGGCCGCTACTCATAGTATCGCCGGCGATAACGGCCACCACACGCTAAGGAACAGGCACCACGTCACCATCGTGGATGACACCCACCACCTGCACACCAGTCTGCTCAGCTGGCGCCGGTACCACCTTGTCAGACTTCTTAACCAGCTCAACGGCGGCGTAGGCAGCCTGAACACGATCTAGTTGCTGATTCACTCCATCCACCGAAGCACGGTGGTTGAAATGGAGATCGTCAATCGTAACGGCATGCATATGTACCTTGCAGATGATCCTGCCGACATTCGAAACAGGGCAAGGGCGCCAGGGGCGCAGCAGGGTCCTCTTCCAGCTGAAGGCGGACGGTCTGCCCCGCCTCATTAGCATCAACCACCCAAATCAGCGCTGACATGTCGATGCTCAGGCCACTAGCCTTCAACGTGGGCTTGGGGCCACAGGGGTACAGCACGGACTGGTGCACACACTGGGCCACAGCAACGGCCAGCTTGTTTCCCATTGCCCGGCACAACATCCACGGCCACACTTTCCGACGCGGCCCAGTAAGGCCCACAAGATCCGACCACACTAGCATCCATGCACAGCACCGCCGCATCCAAGTAGGCATGCGGAGTCTGCTGTAGTAGGAATCCAAATCTGATACGCCCCCAAAACATCCTCCCCAGCGCGCTTGGGCAGATCGCAAATCAGGCCGAGGTGTTGCTAAAAACTGGGCATGGGATCTGGTGATGGCATGTTGCCACGACGGTTGTCCACAATCAGCCGTATTCGGAGGGGGGAGGATGGAGGGGGGGGGGGGGGGGAAGTGAGAGAGAGATGTATAGAGATACTACATCAGGGCTCATGCCAGGATTACAAATACAGCACACACTCAGCAAGGTGAAAAATGTCGGATGCGCGTCCCTATCTTCTTGCATGACACTGACTAGGCGTCCATGACTGACATGGGACGAGAAAGCAATCACCTCTCTAGAACGGCAATAACCTCATAAAATTGTAAATAATTAAACCAAGGGGGAAAAAAGGTAACCCATTCAGGAACGAGGGGATGGTTGATGCAAGGCATGGCTAACTTATTTTAAGTCATAGAGGCTAGGCATTCAGATGCCACACCTTGATCATTCATCGCACAGCAGTTATTATTAGAAAGAAAGTGCAAAATTTGTGTCAGCAAGTTAGGACTTATTATCAATGGCAAACATGACATGCAGTTCATCAAAGGGCTATTTACTGCAAAGAAGCCACCAAGCAGTTGTCAACAGTCAAGGAACGCATAAGCATATTACCACTCCGTTGAAATAGACAGAATCGGATAGGAAAAATGCAATGTTTTGCACAGGTAAAAGGAGGAGGAAAGTCTTTCAGGATGGTACGCAAGGCAAGGCAAGTTGCGCAAGGGAACAGATACATCCCGCACGATGCTCACCATCAATTCTCGACACTCGACAGCGCTTTACCAGCTGACCATGATCATGCCTGTGCCATTGTTATGCGGACTCAGTCCAACAGAATCAGGCATGCACAGATACATGAGCAAAATCAGAGCAGAAAGGCCAACACAGATGCATCCACCATGCCGAGCGCTGCCCTGGTCGATGAAACAGCCCGATGGAAGACCTTCCCTTTTGCACAGCACACGCCCAAGCATGAACTCAAAAACTAGCTCTCTTAAGCCCCCTCTTACAAAAAGATCACGGAACCGACGTGACTCATCGATACTGTCGCGCTTCTACTTGCAGCAAGCGGCTGTTCAAGTGTGCAAAACGAGTGCTGACGTCACGATAGGCCTCCAAAAGCTAATCGTTAACAAGGACTGCTTGCTCACCCGGTTCAGTGATGAACAGCTTCCAGAACTCGAATCTCTACCAGCGAACAGGATGGAACGTAGACAGTGCCCCGGTGTTTTTCTCTCATCCCCGATATTTCCCTAACCGACATATATTTGAAGACCCCGCAACTGCTGAATTCCGTGAGTGTTTGGTCATCTCCCTATCACCTACTCGTTTCCATGATCCCTGCGACAGTCACATACTCCTGCTGCATGGCGTTGAGTCACTCCCAGCCCCATGTGTGGACCTTCCCCCACCCCTTAGCTGATATGTGAAAACATCAAGTCCTCTTCTGCCTCATGACTTTGTGAGCGTTGAGCGTTCCCCCCACAATCGTGCACGACCTCGCGGCTCGTGACCGGCAGCGCAGGACGGAACGGTCGGAAACGGCGTATCTTGTGCCGAGAAACTGACAGTAACAGGAACTAGAGAAACTAACAGTAACAGGAACTAGTATTTACCAACGACAGCCACGGGTAACGCCATATTTGCCGTGCTGCCAGACCCTAGAAAACGCTTGGTCCTGCCTCTGCCTGACAACCAGTTTCAAGAGCAGGGGATAAATTGTGGCGGCAACGACTTCTGATGATTGGCTTACTGACTCACTGACAGCTGACAATCACTTGACGGATAGTAACTGCAGCAACTAGGCAGTGGGGACATTCTACTCAAGAATGTTCTGTTCGGGCTGAAGCGCAGAAGTAGCTGCCTGTCAATAAATGGAATAATGATGCACTGGACGGTGCCGGCATCAGTTTATTCCCACGCCAGTACGGTAAACTGACTGACGACGGGGCCGTTCTTCGTTGCGCCCGACCTCCCCGTTGGCTGGTAGACAGTTGGTCCAACGGTGAGGCGAGTGTCACGAAAAATCAATCAAAGCGACAAGGCAACGCAACACAGCACCTAGCCGCACCATTCCATAAACGCCTTATGCAGCCATATTAGGCCAGAATAGACACGGCATTTCCAATTCGGGATTTGCACTATTACAGTCACTTTCCTTGCAGCACTTGCAAAAGACTTGGTGTTGAACCTGGAGCATCTTGACGCTCGAGGGAACTTCCAAAATGGGCATACTTAGGCCCAGTTGATCCGCTTTTTGTTCCGCTCTTTGAGAATACAAGGTCCCCTACATTGTGATTGCGCTGACATTGCTTTCAATGCGGGTCCTTGCAGTATCGACTATCGTTAGCGCAAAGTCAGATCCGCGTAGGCCAATCCTTGCAGTATCAACTATCGTTAGCGCATAATCAAGCAATACTGGGGTCAGTCAACTGGACTGCATCAACAGTCATCCCGTGGACCGTACTTGGAGTGCATCCGATCTTTTTTCTTCTGAAAAGTGTCGGTGGATGAAACAATCGCTGCGGTCTGTTTTCCTATATTAATGAAAAATCTTATTTACCCCCGCGAGGTAGCTGACAAGGCATTGATTACGAGCGGCCATAAGTAACCCGTTTAAAAGGATTGTTCTGGTGATGTCTATCCCTCTTCTCACGCCTAATAAGGCCTTAGTCACTCTCACGCTCATGTACGTGGCCTTGCCGTTTTTTCGCTTGCGCTTGCCATGGTGCCTGGCTATAATTTGTTTCCTCCTCGCTGAACTGCATGTATCCCCAATCTTGTTTATCACCCCGTTTCAGGTGCTATCAATTGTGTCCAGTGCGCTGTTCACCTACTCCTATAAGGAGAGAGCTAGTTCTCATGCCTCGTTGATTGGCACGCATGCCTGCTTGATCGGGCATACGTTTGTATGCACTCTCAATACGTACGCATTTCTCGACGACTTCTTCAATAATTTCTTCATCACGCTCTTTGTGTAATTACCCATGCTTTTCAATATACTCTGAGCAGGAGTTATAAGCTCTATCAGGGATTAGATGTGATTGAGCGGTAATAGCAGTGGTGCATGCGACTCATGCGTTATCTTGCATGTGTTATTCATTTTAAGGCCTCATGATTTCCTTGTAGTCTTCCGTGCGTGTCAGTCTTGCGTGTGGACGTACAGTATGTGCTTTTCAGCACATCATCAGTTTTATCAATACCGTGCTTTGTCTTGGAGACAATGCCATGGATGCCTTTATCAGTTACGTGAGGTATTTTTATGTGTATTTAAATGACAAGTTCTCTCTGGAACGATGAAGTTACCTTCGATGGCTGCTCCATCGGGTCCTTGCTTGATTGAAATAGGATCTACACATAGCAAGATTTTGCACCTCTTTGTCAAAGTGTATGTAGCAGCCCAAACTGATGCTGCAAGAAGGCACGGAGCCGTGTCGTGCTGCGTCTACTCAAGATTGTATGTAACTACATTGTTTTCAGGCTGAACACCTCCAATAATGGGGGGGCCCATGAGCATACCGGCCATAAGCAGTGTCCTGGTGCACATATAGACAGCGCCCATGTACTGTCCATGTGCAGGACCATACATCAGAGCAGCCGAAGACATGGGTTCCCATCCTTCCGTCTCCAAAGATTCTGTTTTTCCTGCACATACGGTGTGCACTTTCGTCACTGCCCGGCAGGTACCTGAACAACAACAAGCTCTCTGGCACGATCCCACCGGAGCTGGGGTCTCTATTATATGTGGAAGAACTGTAAGGGTCCTGTCAACCCAAATCTTGTTTGCAAGCAGTCAATTTCGCTACGACATCATAAAGTGCTTGCAATGGTTGCTGTACAGTATGCCATGATATTGTCATGACAAGTACTCTCTGGAACGATGAAGTTACCTGCAGTGGCTGCTAGGGTCCTTGCTTGAATTTAAATAGGATTTATATAGCAATTGGTTGCTCCACTTTGTCAAATTGTACGTAGCAGCCCAAGCTGATGCTGCAAGAAGGCAAGGAGCTGTGTAGTGCTGCGTCTACTCTTGTATGGAACTACATTTTTTTCACGCTGAACACCTCCGTTAATCGGGGCCCATGAGCATGCTGGCCATTAGCAGGGCCCTGGTGCACACATAGACAGCACCCACATCCCGTCCATGTGGAGGACCATACATCAGAGCAGCGGATGACATAGTGTCCCATCTCCCCGTCTCTAAATAATCTGTTGTTCTTGCACGTGCACGGTGTGCACTTTGTCACTGCCCGGCAGGTACCTGAACAACAACAAGCTCTCTGGCACGATCCCACCGCAGCTGGGGTCTATAATCAGTCTGACCAACCTGTAAGGGTTCTGTATACCTAAATCCTGTTCGCAAGCAGTCAGTTTTTGTATGACATCATAAAGTTCTTGCGATGGTTGCTGTACAGTATGTCATGGTATCGATGACAAGTTATCTCTGCAACGCTGAAGTTCCCTGCAACGGCTGCTAGGGTCCTTGCTTGAAATAGGATTTATGCAAAACAATGTGTTGCGCCACTTTGTCAAATGGTAGCAGCTTACCAGCCCAAACTGATGGTGCAATTAGGTAAGGAGCTGTGTAGTGCTGCGTCTACTGTTGTACTGATAATGGTAACTGCACTGACTTTGTTGTCATGCAGATCACCTCCAACAATGGGGGCCCATGAGCATACTGGCCATTAGCAGGTCCTGGCGCCCATTCACACAGCATCCTGTCCATCTGCACCTGGACCATACATGCATCAGAGCAGCCGATGACCTAGGTTCCTATTCTCCCGTCTCGCATTGATCTTTTGGTCCTGCACATACGGTGTGCCCTTTTGTCACTGCTTGGCAGGGTCCTGAACAACAACAGGCTGGGTGGCACGATTCCACCGCAGCTGGGGTCTCCATCAAATCTGGACACTCTGTAAGGGTCGTTTCAACCCAAACAAATCCTTTTTTCCAAGTTGATTTTGATACTTGGCTATCTATGACGTCATCAAGTGCTTGCGATGGTTGCTGCATGATATTGATGACGATATTTCTCTGGAACGCTGAACCTGCAATGGCTGCTAGGGTGCTTGCTTGGAATAGGACTTTTGCAAAACAACGTGCTGCACCACTTTTTCAAGCTGTAGAAGCCCATTAATTGAATTGGTAGTATGCCCTTCCGTCAGTGCTGGGTTAGCAATTTCTTTGTTTGTCAGCCCTTTTGACAGTCGTGTGTGGCTGTATACAATACATAGCTGTATGGCATAGCACGGATGGCTGCTTACGCGTGCGTAGCCCACGCACGTACCAAATATCGGAGCAGTGAAGGACACAGGGTGCCATCCTCCTGTCTGCTAGGCATCGGTGGTCCTGCCATGGTGCCTTGCAGTGGTGGATTGTGAGGACTTTTTGCTGAGTTTGTGGGCCACTGGAGGAGCGAGTTCAACAAGTCGCTCAGTCCAGCTGCTATGCTGCGCTATGCCGGGCCCCTGTGATGCTTGGCATGCTTCAACAACTTTGGTAGGCACTTTTCCGTGAGGAAAAAGCTTAAGCCATCACTTATGTTTGTTCTGCTGCAAACCAGCACCCATTGTAAGCCCGTTATATATGCGTATTTTTTGTGGCATGGCTACCACATGGTTGCCTCACTTCAGGTGGAAGGCCATGCGCAATAGAGATTGTTGGCCTCCTAAGTTTCAAAAGATATCCAAGGTGTGAATACAGCGAGCCCCCGTGTGGCTTCCGGCTGCCTAGGCACCCTAGTTGGAAATTCACATTTCTCCCTCTTGAAGCGTTGCTGCGGTGGGCGTTATGCATTTGCAGGGTGGTCACATACAACCCTCTGATATGCGGAGCCAACCCACTGGGGATTAGCGTGGACATGACCGGCACGTTCGGTCTGAACTGCCCTGGTGCGTGTTTTTTTCAGCTTCTAAGGGTACATTTTCCGCGCCCTTCATTCTGATGGACTTGGGCATATGCGGCTGCATGCAGGCGCTAGTCTTATCCAGCAAGATCCTTTGTGTGTGTCAGAGCTTGAAAGTAAGATGGATGAGTGCGGAAGGTCTTACTCCTAGCTCCCTGGGCTTGGTAATCCAACTTCTGGCGTGAAAGCCTTGGGTCGGGAAGAAAGGCACAGGGGACACCTAGGTTCATGGAAGCCAACTCCATATGTAGCAATTTACCTCAGCATATCAAGGGCTGTGATGATGATGAAGAGGGGAAAAGACTGATGTGCTATTGGGAAGTGTTCTAAGTTCGTTTACCTCTACAGGTCAATACGCCCAGGTTGACGGTGTAAAACAGAGTTTTTAGGTGCTCGACAGTCATGTGTGTAGTTTGATTTTGCAAATGCATAAATATGGGAACCGGGCAAACGTTGCTTTGCCGATGTAACGTCTTAGACCTGCCAGGTGGGTGCGGAGGCGCTAGCCCTCATTGAATGTGTAATGGCGCATACTTACCACTCATTTCTCAGACAGAATAATTAATTTTCTTAATTAATAGACACGAGCATAAGTCCTCAGTGGGAGGGGAACATGGGATGGAAGGGATGGTGTAAGCTATCTAGGTCCTAGTTACAGGGGTGTGGGAATTTCCTCAGACAGATGCATATTTCCAGATGGAGGGAAGTAATGGATGCCGGTGAAGCACCCATGTGCTTGGAGAGCTGCAAACTCAAGACTGCCTTCTCCAAGCACATGCACTTGTGCAGCATGCCACTTGCTTGATGCCCTCCCCTATTATGCAGGTTTTTGTGCTTGTTCTGCATGGGCAAATCTATTCCTCCTTCGCGCACGTTCGAGTGCAAAGTGCTTGGGCAGACGTGCTGTCCAAGACTGTCTTTAGTTTACAGGACTTTTTACAGTCTCCGAGTACAGCTATGGGTTTACGAGGTTCAAGATGATTGCATGGATCTGGTTACATGTATGGTCCGGCGGAATCAGACCTGCCTTTCTGGCAGGTGCACATGTCGCCTTCATGTTGGCTCGTTGTACGCATCAGCTTATTTGTCTGACTGAATTGTAAAGGCTGTTGTCTAGAGTGGATGTTCTGAAGCATGATTGCATATGGGACACAGGATTGCTAGCCTCCTTGTGATTGTGCATGTAATGATAAACATGGATGCAAGTTTGGTAATGAAATTTCCATTGCCCGTGAATAACTCTTTGCTGTGAATTCCCGCTTTGGCATGCAGATGAGATAAGCGACAGGAACGCATTACTAGCAATGAAAAATGGTTTTGCGGATGTCTCCGGCTTGACCAGTTGGGATATCGCTAGCCAAGTTTGCGACTTCGCCCTCATCGGGTGCAATGGCGCCCGGGACCGTGTCATCTCCGTCAACCTAAATTTGTAAGTATTTTTCCAAGCACGGGCAGGCGGGCGGGAAGGGCAGGCGGGCGGGCAGGCGCGGGGGTGGGTGGGTGCGTGGGCAGTTTAGTTGGTCGGTGGGTCCGTCGGTGGGTCGGTCGGTCGGTCGGTCGGTCGGTCGGTCGGTCGGTCGGTCGGTCGGTCGGTCGGTCGGTCGGTCGGTCGGTCGGTCGGTCGGTGGGTCGGTCGGTCGGTGGCTCGGTCGGTGGGTCGGTCGGTGGGTCGGTCGGTGGGTCGGTCGGTGGGTCGGTCAGTGGGTCGGTCGGTCGGTTGGTCGGTCGGTCGGTCGGTCGGTCGGTCGGTCGGTTGGTCGGTCGGTCGGTCGGTCGGTCGGTCGGTCGGTCGGTCGGTCGGTCGGTCGGTCGGTCGGTCGGTCGGTCGGTCGGTCGGTCGGTCGGTCGGTCGGTCGGTCGGTCGGTCGGTCGGTCGGTCGGTCGGGTCGGTCGGTCGGTCGGTCGGTCGGTCGTCGGTCGGTCGGTCGGTCGGTCGGTCGGTCGGTCGGTCGGTCGGTCGGTCGGTCGGTCGGTCGGTCGGTCGGTCGGTCGGTCGGTCGGTCGGTCGGTCGGTCGGTCGGTCGGTCGGTCGGTCGGTCGGTCGGTCGGTCGGTCGTCGGTCGGTCGGTCGGTCGGTCGGTGGCTCGGTCGGTCGGTGGCTCGGTCGGTCGGTCGGTCGGTCGGTCGGTCGGTAGGTCGGTCGGTCGGTCGGTCGGTCGGTTTGGTTGGTCGGTCGGTCGGTTTCGGTCGGTCGGTCGGTTGGTTGGTCGGTCGGTCGGTTTCGGTCGGTCGGTCGGTCGGTCGGTTTCGGTCGGTCGGTCGGTCGGTCGGTCGGTCGGTCGGTCGGTCGGTCGGTCGGTCGGTCGGTCGGTCGGTCGGTCGGTCGGTCGGTCGGTCGGTCGGTCGGTCGGTCGGTCGGTCGGTCGGTCGGTCGGTCGGTCGGTCGGTCGGTCGGTCGGTCGGTCGGTCGGTCGGTCGGTCGGTCGGTCGGTCGGTCGGTCGGTCGGTCGGTCGGTCGGTCGGTCGGTCGGTCGGTCGGTCGGTCGGTCGGTCGGTTGGTTAACTCAGTGTACTTAGTTCGTTATTGGAGAACATAGTTGCATAATTGTTTTGCTGTTATATTTAACGTTGGTACTTAAGTGAAACTAGCTATGTATGCATCTAGGTACATAGGGGATGATGTGAGGCCCATACCTGCAAAGGCTTACATTTCAAACGTCAATCACCAACTAATGGAAGGTTGACCACAAGTTTTCATTTGTTTGATGCGCCATTAAGCGAAATTCTTTACTGCAGCATCAAGTCTTGCAATAACCGGCTTTGTGCATTTGTATCAACTGTTTGTCGTTTCTTCGCAGTAATACCTTAAGTGGTACCCTGGATTCGGCCGTGGGCTCCTTAACACAACTGCAGTCTTTGTAAGTACCATTATCCTCGTGGCGATGCGGAATGACCGCGCAGATGTGCTTCATTCTGCAATGCCTTACTGTACCTAGCTATGTAGTTGTTGCTTCAACGGGAACACAGGACTGAAGCACCTGTACACTGGCTGACCCAATTCAGACCACACCGTTTCTAAGACACGCCAACATGTGGTTCCACCAGCCAGGCGGATTGCCGATCAAGGTCTGAAATATGTAGCCATTTTCAGCCCAAAATACAAGAACAAATTACACTGTAAACATGGTAACCTCTTTCTTATGAAATGTTGGGATTTTTTTAAAATGTCGGCCAAGTATCTGAAGTGATTGTTGTGGTGAAGTACGTATAGTGTGAGCAACGTAGTTGTCCTTGAGGAAGCTATATAACATGACTTTTTTCCCCCCTGAGTGGATGAATGCATCGAGTTGACTGAGAGCAGGACAGGTGTGGGCTCCTAGTCTTCCATGCCAAAGGAATTGGCCATGGTTGTGACCACTGCCTGCCTTCAGTTGGCAGCTCCGCTTCGTTTAGACTTTTTCCACAGCCGGCGCTGCGGCACCAGCAAGAGATTTTCCATAGCAGTTGCCTGTGGCTACAGTACTAGAGCTGTGTAGTCAAGATAGTAGTCAACTAAGCTACTATAACTAGTATAATATATTCGCCCTTGTAGTGGCCAGCGGCACCTGGCCGGATGCGCGCCGGGCCGAATCGGTGCAGATGCGCGCTGGTAATCCGGCGGATCCGGCGGCAGACAATGCGCTTGTTGGTAGCCTCTGTCCTTACCAGCCACACTTAACCTCGTGGGTAGCACCGCCTAGGACAACACTGGGAAGACGCTGAGTCTCTCACGAGCCTCGCACTAATGCTCCAAGGCTAGCTGCCTTTGGACCTTGCACATGGTTTATGGCGGTACAACAACATGTGCAACACAGGAATGCATCCACCTGGTTCATCGACCCATCAGGTGATGAAGGACCTTGATCTGTCCCTGTGGCTTCTGTAGTATCAGTGGACTGCCAGGCGCCTGCATGACCAACGGGCCACTTGCAGGAGCTGGGCAGACTTAAACTACAACTATGGCCTTGATGCTCATGCGGCCCATGCACCCCCGTCCATCCCATGACCTTAGACTCTCTAGGCCCAAGGTTGCTCACGTGGTAGTTAAAGCCCCCGACCGGCTAAGCTATGGTGGTTGGTCACGTTGAGCTTGGGAGAATGTGAACACAGAGAACTGCTGTCGGAGCTGGCCAACCACTGGCTTATGTCCTAGCCAGCAAAGCCTATCCGGTTAGCCGTAACCGTGGTACAGACTAGCTGTCCGTACCGACCCGGATAAGGCCCCGGACTGGGGCCTAGGCGGCGCCTGCCCTATGTAGGCGCCGCCCTTAAACCGGTCGACCGCATCGGACCGCCGGATAATAGCCGGCGGCTTAGCGGACACTAGCGGCAGGCGTGCGGACGGACATGGGGAACTTAGAGCCAGATGCTAGGGCTCTAGAGTTACTAAACTGTGGTGACCTGGCTTTCCTGCCAGTCCGGCCTGCCACGTGACGACAGGTCCTTCACGCCTTTCATTATGGTACCAACCGCTGCCCGGCGGCACAGCTCCGGGAGATGTTATCTCTCAGACTTTCACATCCCTTATCTATCGTATCCCTTATCTATCGCCTGCCTCACCCTCTGCATTGCCTGAGGCCAAGCGCAGTAGCCCCGGCGAGCCTAGCTGGTCCAAGCGCGACTTTGACGTCGACAGGTTATTTTCCACCTTTGACGTTGACAGGCCCGGCTATTTTCAACAGCCCCCAATCAAGATACTGGAGCTTGTGTTTCATATGTCGCAAGCCTCGCTCCTTGCCCTGTGCCAGCAGCTTAAAGCCAATGCACGCCTCCGCAATGGAGCTGACGGCCCGCTTTCCCAACGCGGACCTGACCACCTTCCCGGCTGGTCCCGTCCTCGCCTTCAGCTCGCCGCTCTCTTCTGCATCCTTGAGCACTCTGCCGACGACCTCTGGGTCCCCTCCCCCTTGACCGAATCCACCTTCCTCCTCCACCTTCAGGAAGCCATCGCGCAGCACGTGTGACCCCCCTCGCTGCACATATGGCAGCCGTGGGCCGCACGCTGGCTGCCGAGCTCCCCGCCATCTCCACCGCCACCTCCACCCTCCTCGCCTCCACCCTCCTCGCCTCCACCTCCACAGCCTCCACCGACGCCATCACCGCCCCGCTCCGTGACATCCACAAGCGTCTCCAAAACAACGCCATCGCCATCAGAGTGCCTGCAAAACACCGCAGGCCCTAGGCTCACCGCCCAGGCGGTGAAGGACATTGCCGCCCGGCCAGCACCTGCTGGTCCTGTTGACGATGCGCCTCCCACCCAGACCTGGGCGGACATGCTGAAGTACCACACCACCTCCACCACCTCCGCCGTCGCAGCACAGCTCAAGCAGCAGACGGCTCGCGGAGGCCGTGCTCGACAAGGGCAGCCTTAACGTCATCGTAAAAAACTTTGACCTGGTGTCCAGAAGGTGAGAACTCCATGAAGCTTGCACAGGCGTTTGAGAACGAAATCCTTGGCCGCATGGGCCTCATTGGTGAGATCAAGCTGGAGGCCCACCGCCTTCCCCGCTCGCGGGGTAAGGTGGGACCGCCTCCGCTGCTGCTCATCTTTGAGGACCCGGCGGACAAGATTTCGTTCCTCAGACGCCGCAAGCGGCTCGAGAGGACTCACTACACCTTGGATGACGACTCGACTCTGGCGCAGCAACAACTGTGGCGGGAGCTATGGCCGACCTACCTCCAGCACCGGCAGACTGCGGCGGGGAAGCCGGTGTACTGGAAGGGGGCGGCCATCTAAGTCGGCCACAAGCCCTGGCAAGCGACCCCCGCTGCCCCAGCACCCTCAGCCACCCCAGCATAGGGGTCTATAGCAGTAGTAGTGTAGAATAGTAAGGCCTAGCCACCGTGGCCTTGTACATGTACGCCTGTTATGGGCCCCATACCAATGATGAATTAGCATTATTTAGCCATGTACATGTGTGCCTGTGATGAGCCCCACACCAGATGATGATTTAGTAATGCTTTGCTCGTGCAGGGTGTTGCTCTCTGCTGAGATGCCATGCCCTAGCCATTGCCTAGCCATAACAATCTTCCACCCCATGCCAGGCCTTTTAGGTATGATACATCATGGTGGTGCAGGTGCACTTTGTGCACCAAGAGCAGGTGTAGTTTACGGGCTACCCTTGCAGGAAGTAGCCCAGATTGTATTAAAAGCCATATGCCCCTTCTCAGGGATGTGTGCTACATGTACTTCCAACGGAGATATGTTCCAATTCAATTTATTTAATTTTATCTATCATAGGCACAGCGTTGGAAAGGTCCTCTCAAGGTCCAGTGAGCGATATTGTGGTTCTGAATTGCGAACCGATCATTTTCGGCATAGATAGTGTGCTCGTGGTAGTGTCATTTCTATTTATAGCACACTACTGTACTGGTGCGTGGTCAGGGGCATTCATCCATGCAACTGTTGAGGAAACAACTTCCTACAAGTGTTATTAAGTTTTCCAAAATGGTAAATTAGCAGAGTGCCATTACAATTACCCATGAATTCAGCTTGTACTCGTTTGGGTGGGCTTGGGCTTGCCACCTCCTCTCCACTCCTGATAGAAGACCCTCATGACCCCCCCAAATCATTTGTTTTGTTGAGTTCTTGGAGGTAAGTAATAGGGGTAATGTCATGCGGTGTTGGTCCAAGACACACTTGGGCAGTATTTTGGGTTGCTGTTTCCAGATCCTCCAAGTACATAGCATGTACACTAACACAAGATACTGCTGACATGTTTTCTCTGGAACGATGAACCTGCAATGGCTGGTGAGGCTTTCGCCTGAAATAGGCTTTTTAGCAAAGCAATACGTAGCACGAGATTGTTCGAGATGGAGGAGCCCACCAGCCTAAACTGATGCTGCAATTACGCAGGGAGCGTTACTGCATGTGCTGCCTTCAATGTTGTCGCCTATTACAGTGTTTTCACCTCCACTAATGAGCAGGGTCCTGTTGCACATATAGACAGCGCCCGCATCCAGTCCATGTGCAGGACCATATGTACATCAGAGCAGCCGATGACTCAGGTTCCCATCCCATTACAATTCGTTCAAGTGGCCCGCCGGAGCGGCTGTACAATTTTTCCCAGTGAGCGCGCTGCCAAGTGTACTTGTGGGCAAATTTTTAGGTGCCCCGTCACTTCGAGGTACTAAAAATTAGGCTACGGTACGAATTCAGCGAATTTCAGCGAATTTTCAGTCGAACCAAAGGAAGTGACGCCAACTACCAAAAAGTTTCCGTTACGAATTTTCAGCCCAACACTCGCGCAAAATGAAGTGACGGCAACTACCAAAAAGTTTCCGTTACGAATTTTCACTCCCACACGTTTGCACAAGAGGAAGTGACGGCAACTACCAAAAAGTTTCCGTTACGAATTTTCAGTCCCACACTTCGCGCAAATTTTAGTAGGGCTGCACGCAAGCTACCTTTCAAAATTTTGCGCTAGTATGGAACGCATTTCATTCGTCTGGAGGAACGCTGCCCGCCAACTACCCCCGTTCAGAAAGTTCCGCCGAAATTTACCCGAGATTTGGAAATCTGAACGTCCGCGCAAATTTTAGTAGGGCTGCACGCAAGCTACCTTTCAAAATTTTGCGCAAGTATGGAACGCAATTCATTCGTCCGGAGGAATGCTGCTCGTCAACTGCCCCCGTTCAGAAAGTTGCGCCGAACTTTACTTGAGATTTGGAAATCTGAACGTGCGGTTGGAGTTTCGCGGGGAAACCCAAGTTCCCAAGTAATTCACCAATGACGCGCTTCGAACACTTGTCCGCTAAAACCTAAGCAGCCGCTCCGGCTGGCCACTTAAACGAAACTTGATGCTCCCGTCTCTAAATAATCTGTTGTTCCTGCACACACGGTGTGCACTTTTGTCACTTCCCGGCAGGAACATGTTCACCAACCAGCTGTCTGGCACGATTCCACCGGAGCTGGGTGATCTGTCCAGTCTGAAGAAGCTGTAAGGGTCCTTTCAACCCAAATCCTGTTTGAGACCGTAAACCCGCATCTGTTCATTCTGATATGACGTCATCATCTTGCGATGGTTGCTGCATGATATCGATGACAATTTTTCTCTAGAAGAAAGAACATGCAATGGCTGCTATAGTTTGTGCCTGACATACGTGGTAGCTTGCATGCCAGGGTGGAAGGTGTTTGCATGCATAGTTACGTGATTGCTTGCATGTGTGGATGGCGTTTGCATTCATGGATATGTGAATGCTTGCATGGGTGGAAGGTGTTTGCATGCATGGCATGAATGCAAACTACAATGTACAATGACAAGGCAAGCACCAAAGCAAGTGCAGTGGTGTGCACATGTGGGCAGCCCCCTTGACCTTTGGGGTCATGTATCCTTGATTCCATCCCTAAGCCGGTGGGGGTAACGCGTGTAACGAGATTTGATACAACGTAGGCGAGGCTGCCCAGGTGGCCCCATCCACCTGGTGGTGCCCCACTCCTTCAGTGATCTGTTGCGAACTCTGGGGTGCGCTGCATCAGAGAAATAGATAGGTCAAAAGCAATGCAGCACCACCAGCACAATTTGCTAAAAAACTTAGTGGAGCCGGTCAGTTGCGTCCATATAATGAGCAGAGAAGGATAACAAGGCCTGGTAGCATATCTACAACCGGCTTCGCATCATAGCACAGAAGGCCGCAAAAGAATATTTTTGTCCATGTACTGTACCCACCTGAACGTCCTTATTGTCCAAGAACAGGAAAGTGTCTGTGATCCTCTGCTCCTCCAGGCACTCGGTGTGGGGCTATGTAACAGATGTTGCTCAGCCACTGCTGAGGCACGTCGTCGCTGAACCAGGCCGTCTTGTTGAAGCACACAAGGCAGTCGGGGCCGTACTGCTTGATCTCGAGCTCGATGGCCTCGCGCTCCATGTTCTTGCCCAGGCCATGAAACACGAGCAACGGTAGTAGGGGCTGGATGGACAACACCCCAGGCTCGAGTGGGTCATGGGGACTGTTGCCAACACCAATGTGGCACACTCGTGCCGAGTGTCGACCTTCTTGAGGTTCCCAGCATCGACGAACGTGGAGTTGGTCTCCGCCAGCACCTTGCCATCAAAGTTGGGCGGATTCATGGGAGTCTGGTCCATGTTAGCACGAGCCCCAGGTGGCCTGCGCCCCCAATAGGGGTGTCAAAGGGGCTTGGGCCCGCTGTTTAGCCCCGCGGCGATGAATCCGTGGTGGAATCTCTTCAGTTTCGTGCGTGCCTCCTCTTTCATTGCGGCCCGTAAGTTGAAGGGCCACGCCGTCTCAATCGCCCCTCCAGGTGGCCATCTCAGGGCACCATGTGTTGCTGGCCAGGAACCCGACACCGACAGTTGGATAATGGTCCTGCACTTAGGTGTGGATGACACCGCACTTGTCTTTGTGGTTAATCGGCCATTGACATTCCACAGGCTTCGGAGCAATATGTACGTCGCTTCCAAGGCAAATATGTATCGGTTTTCTGTGAATATAGTTTAATTGACGCATGCGGGAAAGATAAGGCCGCTATGCCTTGGCCTGGATGTGGAAGGCTGTCTGCGACATGGGCTGACTAATTTGATCTGTACAAAGGGTTTCCTGCACGCCCGAATTTTCCTTGGATGACCCGGTTGTTTATAAGGGTCGGTGGCTATTAATTAGCGGTCCGAGAAAATGAATTGTAGGTTTTATACGACTTGCTTGCAAAGATTCGTGTTTGGTTGCACCAGCTGAGGTTAGGTGGGGACCTGTAGGGTCGGCTGGTTGCTTACACTGTAACGAATCTTTGGCTGATTTGGGTTCTTTAGTGAGTCGTGATTAATTATTGTATAGTGTATTCGGACCGGCCCAAGGGGTCGATGGGCGAGTTTTATGTTTGTCAGTCTTGGGAACCTTGTACAACTACCTGTACAGTTAACGCACTAGCCTGGGGGTGCGTGGCCACGTTGTTTGTAGTGGCGTTTTCAGCACTGTTCAGGCCGGCGTGTGACGCATGCCGGTGTTAATTAATTTAGGATGATGTCAGCTTGTGTGTTGGCGGGCCATGCCTTAAGCAAGCTAGGCAGGCAATGATCCACAATTTTTTCTTTCACAATGGCGGCAATGGCCGCCTGTGCAAAATTGCACATTCTAGCGCGGGTTGCATCTGTCTTGTAGCCGAGGCAGATGGTGGCACAACCGCTAAGTTGTCCGACCAAGCATAGTATAGTTGGTCGTGCAACGGAAAAAAAATTTAAATTTACCCCCATGTCGTTTTTCCCCGGCTGCGGGTCTTTTTGACATGGGCGAAGGATGGGGCGCTACTTCGGCGGTTTGACCAGCTTCGGCGGAGCTGTTCATAAGTTTCTAAAACAGCTCTAGTGTCACATCGCAGGCTTGCCACCTTGCAATGGTGCGTGGGACGTGACCTGGACTCCAAAGGTCCTGAACCAGGTTCCTGTCAGCAACGACCTGTTTTTTTAATAATTTTTTTTTTGTGGCGGCAGGTCAGTTGTCCAGCTGCCCCTGCCGAGGAGGGGTAGTTGGGGACAATAGGAGCCGCGCGAGAGTTGCGCTCCAAAGCTAAAAATGATTCCCTATTGCGAGACTCGAGTTGGGGAGGGCGTCTTAGGGAGGCGAGGCTACGCCAGACCTTTGTCGTTCCTTTTCGTCTCAGCACCTGCTGCGCCGCTCAGTCTATTATGGTGTCGTAAAACCTCTTTTATTTTTGGACGGTTCCGGAATTGCGAAATGCTGGCTCTTTTTGGGGGCTTGCTTTTGGGGTGGTCACCGGCTTGTGTCGCATTGTAACCAGCGGGCTTGCAGGGGTTAATATAGCCTAGCGCGGGCTGAGTCGCCATTTAAGATGTTGCGACACGCTCTTTCGCGCACGGTGGTCATGAGTTTAATCGGCGCCATGGGGTTGGCGCCAGGGGGGGGTAATTGGGTGGAGGCTTCTTGCTTCCGCGTGCGGATTGAGAAACCTTAAGGCCACTGTCAACTGCTGCATTTGTGGCAGGGCTCCACTTATTGTATTCAATCAAATGCTGGTCTTCTTGGGAGCTCAGTGATCTTAATCGGTTTTCTCTGAATCCAGTTTAATTAACGCATGCGGGAAAGATAAGGCCGCTATGCCTTGGCCTGGATGTGGAAGGCTGTCTGCTACATGGGCTGACTAATTCGATCTGTACAAAGGGTTTCCTGCTGGCCCGAATTTTCCTCGGATGACCCGGTTGTTTATAAGGGTCGGTGGCTATTAATTAGCGGTCCGAGAAAATGAATTGTAGGTTTTATACGACTTGCTTGCAAAGATTCCTGTTTGGTTGCACCAGCTGAGGTTAGGTGGGGACCTGTAGGGTCGGCTGGTTGCTTACACTGTAACGAATCTTTGACTGATTGGGGTTCTTTAGTGGGTCGTGATTAATTATTGTATAGTGTATTCGGACCGGCCCAAGGGGTCGATGGGCGAGTTTTATGTTTGTCAGTCTTGGAACCTTGTACAACTACCTGTACGGTTAACGCACTAGCCTGGGGGTGCGTGACCACGTTGTTTGTAGTGGCGTTTTCAGCATTGTTCAGGCCCGCGTGTGACGCATGCCGGCGTTAATTAATTTAGGATGATGTCAGCTTGTGTGTCGGCGGGCCATGCCTTAAGCAAGCTAGGCAGGCAATGATCCGCAATTGTTTCTTTCTTACTGACATTTCCTCATAGTATTTGCACCCTGTCGGTTTTCAGGCATGATTCGGGCGGGTTGCAAGGCTTGCTGTCAAAAATGAACAAACCTTCGCCGTTGTCGCACACTTTCCGCCTCTGGGAAACTTTGAAACACACCTCGGCGCTGACACAGGCACTGTTCTGTTCCTTCAGATGCACAAAAACAGGTTAGGTTACCCACTGCAGTCCCTCAGTATGTTAAGCTTGGAAATAGTGGGCTTAGGATCGTGCCGGCGAATTCGGTCGAGTCTGAGTTCCTCTGCGAAGACAGTGCACAGACGGACGGTGGAAAACGCCTCCGCCTGGTGATCGAGAGATATCCCTGTCTCCAAAACCAGTTTGGTCTGCCTCTGAAGCCCCTTGTCACCCTTCTCATTGATCAGCTTCTGAAAAATGTTAGGCAGGGACGCTATCCATTGACTAAGAATTTCCAGATATTCCCTTAATCCATCTCTCACTTCGGCCGCCAATTTTTTAACGTTTCAAGGCACTCGCTCACCTCAACGGGATAGAAAACATCGGGGTCTTTTCGACCATGCCACGAAATCGGAGTACACAATTTTCACACTAACGGCGACCGCTTCCTCTAATAGGTGCTGAAGCTAAGGTCCATTGGAGTGCCTTCCTACCAGAGAAACAAGTTTATTACAATAAGTGTGTGCAGGCTTTAACAGTTGAGCCTAGCCACACCCTCAAAATCATTGTACAAGTCATTGTCAAGTTAGGCCAGTTCACCATGCTGGGGCCCAGCACATGCCCCCTTGGTCCAATCTTGTCCCCCAACAGCAGCGAGGGTGGGTGGGTGGGAGCTGCAAAAAGGCCTCCCTACGTTCACCACACCAAGTGCTCTAAGTACAGTACGGTGTGAAAATGGAAAACAAAGCTCATGTCTCAAGGCGCCGCGCCCCCCTCAATCAAGGGCGGGCACGGTTGCCAGTAGGCACTAGTTAGTACCGGCGCACCGCCGGTCCCCTTCTCTCTAGTCCTAAGTAACAACAAGCACCTTACATGGTGTAGGTGAGGTACGGTAGAGCTACGCTACAGGCGGCAGATCGGCCCCCTTTGAGCCCGCCGCAACATAACTATATAATGAGCAGATATCTCAAAAATTATATACACAGTGTTGGTATGTGCTTTAAATCGCAACCACGTTTGGAACCTCCCGCGGCAGCAGGATGCATAACACAGGTGTCCGCCACTATATGTAAAACCATATACGTAGCAATTAAGCTGGCTGCAGCCTGCCGCCTTTGTCATGCAGTTTCATCAGACACACTGGCACTCGCTGGTAAGGAGGCGACACACATAATTATGCAGCTCCCATGGTGTAAGGGGTCGATTTCGAGAAAGACTGTTTCATACTGTATGTACAGATGTAGGCAGCTCGGTCACTTATCGGTCGGCCTGGGCTGCACATACAATGACCTCGTCAAGCTAAACGTGGGGGTGCATCTTCAATTGTTTCGATACCAATATGCATTGGCCGAGTCGCCACTTTTCGTACAGATCGGTCCGGTCAAGAATCGTAACCAAATTGTTTTTCGGTCCTCCCGAAAAGTTTCAAAGTTGTGATTCTTGTTGCAATACAGTGTGCTGGTGCCCCCTGTACTCCCGTCCATGTGCAAGAGCATACAGCGGAGCAGTAGATGACATGGGGTCCCATCCTCCCGTCTCTGAGAAATCTGTGGTCCTGCACGTACCGTGTGCACTTTTTGTCACTGCCCGGCAGGTACCTGAACAACAACAAGCTGTCTGGCACAATCCCACCAGAGCTCGAGGCTCTATTGAATCTGCTGGATATGTAAGGGCCGTTTGAACCCGAATCCTGTTTGCAATCAGTTCGTTTTGATGATTTCAATGTGACGTCATCAAGCGCTCGCTATGTTTGCAGTATGTACAGTAATGCATGGTATGGATGACAAGTTCTCTCTGCACAGATGAAGTTACCTGCAGTGCATGCTAGGGTCCAAATGCTTGAAATAGGATTTATACCAAACAATATGTTGCATCGCTTTGTCAAACTGTAGCAGCTTACCAGCCCAAATTGATGCTGCAAGAAGGCAAGGAGCTGTGTCGTGCTGCGTCTACTGTTGTAGGTTTACAACTACATTTTTTTCATGCTGAACACCTCCAATAATGGAGGCCCATGATCAAACTGGCCATTATTAGCAGGGTCCTGGTGCACATATAGACAGCGCCCGCATCCCGTCCATGTGCAGGACCGTTCGTCAGAGCAGCCGATGACTCAGGTTCCCATCCTCCCGTCTCTAAATAATCTGTTGTTCCTGCACACACGGTGTGCTTTTTTGTCACTGCCCGGCAGGAACCTGGTGGACAACCAGCTGTCTGGCACCATCCCACCGGAGCTGGGGTCTCTATCCAGTCTGAACCTGCTGTAAGGGTCCTGTCAACCCAAATCCTGTTTGCATTCTGACAGTTCATTTTGATATGACGTCATCAAGTGCTTGCGAGGGTTGCAGTACGGTAACGCATGGTTATGATGACAAGTTCTCTCTGGAACGATAAAGTTACCTGCAGTGCCTGCTAGGGTCCTACTTGCTTGGAATAGGATTTATATCAAATAATATGTTGCACCGCTTGGTCAAACTGTAGCAGCCGGCCATGCGGTAGCCTAAACTGATGCTGCAATAACGCAAGGAGCTGTACAGGGCTGCTTTGATGATGGGGCTAATATGCTGCAAGAGGAAGGAGCTGTATTTGTTGTATTTGTTCATTTGCTGTATTTGTATTTGTTGTATTTGTTCATTTAATTAAGGTTACACCTCCAATAATGGGGGCCCATGAGATTATCATTTGCAGGGTCCTGGTGCACACAATCACGGCGCCTATATCTCGTCCTTGTGCAGTACAATACATCAGACGAACGGATGGCATCCTCGCGTCTCTGAGAAATCCTTGGTCCTGCACATACGTGTGCACTTTTGTCACTTCTCGGCAGGGACCTGCGTACCAACCAGCTGTCTGGCACAATCCCACCGGAGCTGGGGTCTATGCCGGAACTGTGGTCAATGTAAGGGTCCAGTCGAACCAAATGCAGTTTGCAAGTTTATTTTGATATGATGTCATCAAGTGCTTCCGCTGGTCGCTGTACAGCAATGCATGGTATTGATGACAAGTTCTCTCTGGAACGATAAAGTTACCTGCCGTGCCTGCTAGGGTCTTAAGTTGCTTGGAATAGGATTTATACAAGACAGTGTCGCACCACTTTGGCAACCTATATGGAGCTGCGCAAACTGATGTTGCAATAAGGCAAGGAGCTGTGCAGGGCTGCTTTGATGATGTCGCTGCTACACTGGAAGAAGGCAAGGAGCTGTATCTGTGCATTTACCGTTGTAGGTAACTACATCGTTCTCATGTGAACACCTCCAACAATGGGGGCCGATGAGCATACTGGCCATTAGCAGGGTCCTGGTGTACACATACACAGAGCCCATGTCTCGTCCTTGTGCAGTACAAAACATCAGATCAGATAATTACATTGGGTCCCATCCTCCCCTTTTTAAATAAGCTGCACATAATGTCTGCGCTTTTGTCACTACTGCTATGCAGGTACTTGAGCAACAACCAGCTGTCTGGCACAGTTACATTGGAGCTGGTGTCTCTATCGAGTCTGAACGACCTGTAAGGGTCCTGTCAACCCAAATCTTGTTGCAAGTTGATTATAATTCTCGATTATGACGTCATGAAGTGCTTGCGATTGTTGCAGTGACGCGTACAGTAGTATTGATGACAAGTTCTATCTGTATCGATGAAGTTACCTGCAGTGCCTGCTAGGGTCATTGCTTGAAATGGGATTTATGCAGTACAATATGTTGCACCACCTTGTCAAGCTGTAGCAGCTCCACAACCCAAACTGATGCTGCGAGAAGGCAAGGAGCCGTGTAGTGCTGTATCTACTCTTGTATTTAACTACATGGTTTTCACACAGAACACCTCCAATAATCGGGGCCCATGAGCAAACTGGCCATTAGCAGGGTCCTGGTGCACATATAGGCAGCGCCCACATCCCGTCCATTTGCAGGACGATACATCAGAGCAGCGGATGACATAGGGTCCCATCCTCCCGTCTCTAAATAATCTGTTGTTCGTAACGGTGTGCACTTTTTTCACTACACGGCAGGTACCTGAACAACAACAAGCTGTCTGGCACAATCCCACCGGAGCTGGGGTCTATACCTCAAGTGTATAACCTGTAAGGGTCCTGTCAACCCAAATCCTGTTGGCATTCAGTTCATTTTGATATGACGCCATCAAGTGCTTGAGATGGTTGCTGCATGATTTTTGTGACCATTTTACAGTACTCAGGAACGATGAACCTGCAATGGCTGCTAGGGTCCTTGCTTGGAGTAGGATTTATATACAAGAATTATTTATACAAGAATTATTTATATACAAGAATATTATTCTGTTGCACCACCTCGTCAAGCTGTAGCAGCCCCACAGCCCAAACGGATGCTGCGAGAAGGCAAGGAGCTGTATCGTGCTGCGTCTACTCTTGTAGGTAACTACATTCGTTGTAATGCTGCTAACCTCCAGTCACTGGGGCCCATGAGCATACTGGCCATTAGTAGGGTCCTGGTGCATGCACACACAGCGCCCCTATCCCATCCATCTGCAGGACCATACATCAGAGCAGCGCGTGATGTAAGGTTGATCCTCCTGTTCCTATTGGTCCTGCACATACCGTGTGCCCTTTTGTCACTGCTCGGCAGGGTCCTGGATACCAACAAGCTGTCTGGCACGATCCCACCGGAGCTGGTGTCTTTTGGAGGCTATCTGTATCTTCTGTAAGGGTCCCGTAAACCCCAATCCTGTTTGCGAGTTCATGTTGACACTTTGTCATCAAGTGCTTGCGATGGTTGTGCATATAATAATATCGATGATGATTTTTCTTCGGGAGCATGAACCTGGAGTGGCTGCTCTATTCTGTCCTTGACTGAAATAGGATGTACACAGAGCAATGTGTTGCACCACTTTGTCAAACTGTAGCAGCCCATTACACGAGTAACTCGGCCCCTGATATTTTGTAAAGCACCATGATCAGTCCCGGTAAGTTACGCTTGTAAATCCTGACAAATCCTGATAGCGTCCCGATAAATCGTGATAACAACCTGATCAATTCTGATGAAGTGCTGAAAGTGCCTGAAAATCACCTGGCAAATCCTTCACGTCCTGATGAAACTGATATGTCGGGCACAATTTGGCAGTTTTCTCACGACCCCACAGCGGGGCAAAAATATGTCCGGGGCGGTCCGGGCCTCCCCCCCCCCGGACGCTGGCGAATATTTTTCTGGGCAAAACAAAATGGCAATAGAATTTCTATCATGGCTTAGATGCTTCTTTTAGTATTCTTACAAAACTGGGTTGCAGCGCCTCTTGTGAGAAAACCCAGGCAAAAAGGGTAGCTGATTTCCCTTGGAAGTTAAGGAGCAGCCTAAAAGTACCAAACACGTTTATGCATTATGCATCCATTTGCAGCCAAGCTATCAAGCACCAACAAGACAAAATGAGGAAGATAATAACGGGCTATCAGTGTTTTTGCCAACGGACTGGTACTGTACCGGTGATTCTCCGGTATTACCGGTGCCCCCCCCGGCCGACCGGTATGCCATATTAATTAATTAATTAATTAGGGACATAACTCCGTTGGGAGTATATGTAGCACATAGCCCTGAGAAGGGGCATATGAGCCTATAATACATTCTAAGCTACTTCCTGCAAGGGTGGGAATGTAAACAACACTTGCTCTAGGTGCACCAGGGCACCCGCACCCTCATGGTCTATCACGCTATGCCCGGGTAAGGGGGGGAGCATGCCTGTGAGGGGGAAGATCATCATGGCTATACAAGAGCTATGGCATGGCTTCTCAGCAGAGAGTGACTCCCTGCATGGGCACAACATTACTAAATAAGGCTAGGTATGCCATATGCCAAGCAGGAAACCCCCCCCCGTTCGACCGGTATGCTGTGTTCAGAGCAGGAACCCCCCCCCAGCTCGACCGGTATAAGCTATTGTGAGTTGTCCGGGCTGCCCTGGTCGACCGGGAAGCTTTACATGCCGGCCGGGGTTCCCCGGTTTCCCCGTCAGACAGAACCGGTGCTTATATACTGACTATAACACAATATCTATTTCTATTCGTAAAGGTTGACTATTCCCGGCATTTACAAAAAGTTTGCACATTGCTGCCATGCTAACACCTCCACAAAATGTAAATGCCGACACAGCAGAGCCCTGCTGAATGCCCGACAAAAACCAGGGTGCAAGGGAATGAAATCTCGCGATCGTCCGATCGCAGCTACAACATACCTTACTGATCAACATAAAATAGTAGTGCGTGACCCTCAGATGCAGTATGTAAAAAATAATCATGGGCAACGGCTTGTCAAGGCTAGGCGATTTTGCACAAACATTGCTTGCTCGCGACTCTATCAGCTGTCGCCTGGCTGTCGTTCATGTTGCCCACTTAAAATACCGGTGTGAGCTTGACCAGCACAAATGTTGTTGCTGTTGTTGTTGCCACGCAATGGGCAGCAGAGATTTGTAGACTGTTGTTGGACGTACTACAGTAACAGCAACTGTTGAGGAGGGGCTACAGTTTCAACTTGTGAGTAAATCGATGTTTCGTACCCAAGTAACAAAAGGCGTGGGGCGGTGCAGCTCTGACCCTACAACGAATGGGTCAGCTCTGGGCAGCCGGCAAGTCCAGTCTGTCAAATGCGTAGACTAGACTGGTAGAGCGGGTAACAAATGCGCTGCAGACTGCAGACCTGCAGCAGGTAGGCAAAACGATGTGAAGGTGCTGAGCCGCCAAACTTTGACGAAGTTCACGGCAGTCGAGCCAGCTGACTTTGTTTTGCGTGTATTCTAATCCTGCATTATTTGATAGTGCGCTAGAGAAGCGAATCATGACAAAGAAGAAAGAGCCCCCGATTCCCCTGGGCTACAAATTCAAAGACCATTTCACACGAGGCGGTGGCATTTTAACCTTGGCCGGCAGTGCAAGCGGTCGGCGGGCTTCGGGCACAGACCAGGTGCAGGCAGGCATCGAGTTAGAAGGGGACGACACTGATAAGAGGAATGTGGATGAGGGTGCCGTAGAGGAGGGCGATGCAGGTGGCTCAGCGCACGCACAGCCTGAAATCCATGGTGGTGGTGTTCCGGAGCAGGCCATGTCGGAGCAGGTTGTTTCGAATCAGGTTGTTGACAAGCAGCGATCAGGGTGGCTCGACAACCGGCGATCAGGGTGGCAGTGGTTCCGTGCAGGCTGCCGAGCAGAAGCCTCCAGATCCGTCTGTTCCAACACCTCGGGTTAGAAAGAAACCTCCAATGGCCTATGGGTGTAGGGTGCATGCAAACAGGCGGCATCATGTTTTCTAACTTACTTAGTCAGGCCGCGCCATGTATGGTTGAGCCAATGTGAGAGCTATACACTGCCTACCGGCAATGCGTACTATGTTTTGTAGCCTCCTATTGTTACCATGTGCACATGCTTGTATGCATGCTAAGTTATCATCGTCGCGTGTCTTAGGCCGGCTGCCGGCTGCCGGCTGCGTATACCCCGGTATGAGAATCAGGGCACAAGCAGCCCACTAGGGGCCTATGGCAAGGCTTCAGAGTTTAGGATAAATTATATAACTGTATAAGAAATCCTATTGGGATATATATATATATTTTTATTCGCCACTATCCGGGGGGGGGGGCCGAGCCCCCCCCCCCCCCCCCCCCCCCCCCGGCCTCGGCCGCTTTGCGGCCTCGGCCAGGACCCCTACCGGAATTACCGGAACCCCCCCACCCCTGACCAAAAACACTGCGGGCTATCTGACTGTGCAATGTGGGCAGGGCCAAACTGTACATCCATTAGTAACACAGTACTCATCAATGGTTTAAAAACAAATAATGTGGGGGTACACAGCATAGCAAAGCAACAGATTCTGCAAACTCAAAAAAAAGCTGAGCAGTCTCCGATAAGATACCATTCCTTGAAACCTCTGAATCCATTCTTGAAAGCTTTTAGAAGCCGCCTGTCCCTAGCCGTTGACGCCCACTTGCCCAGCTCTCTCCTACGGCCCCTGGCTCTTTTTTATATTTTCATCCCCAGCATTTTGTGTGTGTCCCTTTTTCCACAGACAACTAAGCGTTCCTCCTTGCGAATACAGCGGCTCCATGCTGTTTTCGTAGTCCGCAGCGCCGCACCCCCCCGTTCCTCCTTATTGGAATCCAATACTACTTCTCGGGCTGACAGCAGGGGTGGAATTGTCAGCTTTGACATCACTTTGAATAGCCTCCTTTTCTTTCTGTGCATTAGCATGCTGGCAGAGAGTTTGGTTACTTAAACCACCGGCAGTATCCAGTTAACAAACATGCAAGCAGCTGCTCGCTTTCCTTAAAGATCCGCAGTTCCGGTTATAAAGTCTTGTGCGGCCTGGCACCCCCAGTTCTATTAGGTATTCCTCCGCCCTCCGGTGGCTTAAAAGAAGCATGCACGCCCCAATATTTACTATCCGTTTTCTAGCGCAATAGTAGCCCTGTATATCACCGTAATCAGACTTGCTGTTGCGGCGCTGCTGCCCTTTCTCGCAGCCTTTTTTCGTGCAAGGGCGAACGCCGGTATCATGACTGCCCAGCACCTCCTGACAAAAACATTACAAGTGTGCCTACGGACTGACACCAAGAAAGGAATGTACCAAGTATTCACCACTTCGCTACGGGGCAAACGTAGGTATCAAGCAGCACAACATGGAATCTTGCTTAGAATCTGCATGTAGGGCCAGCGGTTCAGCTCGCTGCCTGCCGACTGCAAAACTCGGCCTTGTCAGTGGCGGGGCCCCCCAGACACCAACCGGACGTGTCCGGACGGCCGCGTGGCCTCCGGACGCATGCGCCCGGACGGCCCGGCGGCCTCAGGACATTCGGACACAATGTCCAGATTTGGACCGTTAGCAGAAACACTTGAGGAGGTGGTCAGGATGAGCCACATCCCGAGGCCGCAACTCTAGCGCCTCGCTATGTATTGTGTAAATACTGCTGGAAAGCAATGTAATAATCAACGCACTCAACCGCACCTGTTGACGTGGAATTAGAATAGGGCAGTAAAATAGCAAAGGCGCCAGGGCATAGGTGGAGGGCTGGCGGCCAGAAAAAGCCGCTGCCACCCAGCGTGCATGCGGTCCAGGTGCCAGTACCCAGTGGCGGACGAGGTCGGGGTAATAGGTGTAGACAGGCCTTTGCGTGCTGGCATACATCCCCGACCACGGCGGGCATGGTAGACCTGTAGCAGAAATCCACTCACATAAAATTACTTCCGCGTCAGCTGGGTCAGCAGGGCCAGGTGGCGCCCCCGGTTGGCAAGAACGGTACCCGAGTATATGGTTTGGGCTCCAAAATACGTGGCCCCAAAATACGTGACTGTTGCAGTGCATCCATATGAGAACGCCACTTTAGCATGGTTAACATGAAAAAAGCTTGTCATTTCCAACTTATTTCCGGAGTATAGCACGCTCGGAAATGGCTGACGGCGGTATGGCTGACGGCGGAGCTCAGATCTTTTGCGTCTGAGCCCCAAATTCGGTCAGACCATTTGCATTCGATGCGCTTTTTTCAGACGCACACGCCAGTATAATTGGTTACGGCTGAAACGCAGTATTGCCAAAGTTACGCACGTGACCAGCTATGACGACTACCAAAGCAAAACGAGGGCTGGAAAAGGAGCTGGCACAGCTTCCCAGCGCCCAGCCCAACCCTCTCGCCCTCGCCATTGTTCAGCCGACAGGCTTACCCGCCAAACCCTCGCCAAGCGCCTCGCCTGAACCCAAGAAACCATGCCACGATCGCCACAAATGGAGCCAATACTTGCCCGGCGACGGAATGTTCTCCCTCGTCGAGTGGCAGAGACTGTCGCCGCAGGAATGCGTCGAGGTTCTCGAGTTCCTCGTACAGGAACGGAAGCTCTTTGTGACCCTGAAGGGGGGGGCGGCTATCGACTACCGCGACACGTCCTGGCTCTACACCTTTGACGAACCAAGCCAACGCCTGTTTATCTTGACCAGCCACTACCAGCGCTGAGTCGGCGACATCGGCCGAGCGATCAACGCCAGCCTCGCACAGCCGGCTGCCCCATCGGCTCCCTCCCTCTGCAAGGATGACATCCGCGCAGTGCTGGAGGAGCACGTGACCTGGCCGCTGGCCGAGAAGCTGACATCGCTGAACACCACGCTCAACACGGTGGAAGCCCGGGTCTCCAACGTGGAAACCAAGGTTGTCCACAAGCTACAACCCCAGTTCACGGCGCTACACACCGCGGCGCAGGCTTCGGAAACGCATGCTGCACTTGTCTCTCGCCTTAACCAGGTGGAGGGCAAGTGTGGCGTGCTCCTGAAGAAGCTTGAGGCCATCACCGCCCACACCGAGGCCCTGGCCACACAGGTCCCCAAGATAGCGGAGCAGACGGCCACCATTGCATCCCAGCCACCCCGGCAGGATGCTGGCGACCTCCCGCCGCTCTCCTACGCGGACCTGCTGCGGTCAGCGACGGCCTCCACCACCGACGCCATCGCCACAAAGCTCCAGGAGCTGGAGGACCACCGCCAGGCCCAGCAACGGGAGGTCACCGACCGCGCTCGCCGCGAGTGCCGAGTGGTGCTACGTCGCTTCCCCCAGAAGCCAGGTGAGACGTCAACCTCTCTTGCTGACGAGCTCAAGAACCAGCTTCTTACCCTCATGGGCCTGGTAGGTGAGGTAGAACTGCGTGGGTGCCACCGCCTTCCCCACTCACGGGACAAGGCGGCTCCCCCACCAGTCCTACTCACCTTCCCCTCCCCTGAGGATAAGCAGCGGTTCCTCTCTCGTCGCAAGCGGTTGCACGACCTCACCTGGACGCTGGATGACGACCTCACCCCCGCTCAGCAACAGCAGCGACGCGACCTACAGGTGGCCGGAATACCTCCGCCATAAGCAGGACCCCCAGAAGCCCAAGGTGTACTGGAGGGGCGGGGACCTGATGATCACCCACAAGATGTGGACGCCCCCAGCGGGCTAGAATAGCAATAGCCCTAGCTTGTAACCATTGGCGTCACTGCCGCTAAGGCAGCCATGCCTAGAATGTTGCCTAGCTGTGCCAACACACCTAGTCACGTGTCGCCAACGCACGGTACACAACCAGCCATAGCCTTAGCCTAGTCCTAGTACAGCCATGCTACGCCCTGGCTATGTTCAGATTATTTGCCCACGCTCCTTGCTATGATATGCTCACATGGGTCTTATTGCACCCACAGACTGCCGGATCGTTAGCGTGTCCGTTTAGCTAGCGCGCCCGAATGCAGCTGGGGCATGCCTTTGGCATGAAGGAGACTGGGGGTCTCTGCCCTTTCTCCTGTAGTGCACACACAGGGATTAAAAGCACTTCGGTGCTCCGTGACTCCCCAACGGGAGCACGAGTTTAGTTAATTAATTAATTAATAGCACGCTCGTTTATGACTTTGATACGTATTGGTTCAGAATACTCTGTACTGCATGTATTTGGTGTGCTTGTTGGTTAACAACACGGGTATGTGCCCTGCATTTAATCCTATCTAAAGAACTCGGCAACCGGCACGCAGTAGCCTGGCAGCCATCTTGTCGGTGGGAACCAGCCATTGGGCAATCTGCAGCTAGCCATTATGAAGAGCTACTAGGAGTCGACGATGAGGCCTGCAGCCGCAGGAAAAGTCCTTGTTGCAAAATGCCAAGATGCTTCGTCACGGAAACCGGTCCATATTAGGATTTCTGATTTGTTCTGTCGTGTTCACCTCATAATCCCACTCAAGACTTTCGGCATGGCTGCTAAAATTGCTGTTACACTGGCCTGCCCCCACCTCGACTCGTGATTTTGCATATCAGACCTTCCCCTACGTTGAACTTGCGCGTCCTGCATATGCTGACATAATCATGCATTATTGTTGGCTTTCGCGCCTTACTGTACCACTAATTATTCCTAAGCCCAGCCAAACATTTTGTGAAGCTTGCGCTTGATAGAAAGCACTCTTCACATCTAGTTCTAGTAGAATTTTGGATGGGTCAAAGTGAACGCCGCGCCAAGACCCCAGTCAGGACCTTCAGGCACCGCACGGCCCGCTGGTACCCCGCAAAATTTGAAGTCCAGTCCGCATACCTAAGAACTACGCGTATACACCGCCGAGGAGTTCGGTACGCGTACTCACGTATTTTTGCGGCTCAGTGCGTCGTATTTGCCAACCCTGGTGGCGCCCACGCCACGGAGACGGCCACCGCGCGCCGGCAAGCTGGCAAGGTAGAAACAGTGTTCACTGTGCCCTCCAGAAGGGCAAAGTCCAGAGGGCGACGCGCCCCCTCAGGCCCAGGGGGGGGGGGGGGCTGGGATGCACGTCACCGCACCGGGTGGAGTCAGGAACCCAGGCGCCGCGCCGACTGGTCTTTCTCAGAGGGGTAGTTGGCAGAAGCCACCCAGACCCAGTGGCTGTGCAGGTCGCCAGCCAGTGACAGGGCGCCGTAGCGCCGAGCCAGCTGGTTAGGATGGTAGGAAAACGAACGCCCTCTCACAAACGCCCGCACCACAGCACTGGAGTCCACGAGCCGGACGACCCGCTTACCTGAATACACGTTGGCTACCCCTGCCACCTGGAAGACAGTTCCGTACAGCGGTGGCCACCACCCAGCAGGCGGTTAGTCCCCCTCCTCCATGCGCACCAGGTCCCAGTCCTCACCAGATGTTAAGGCTATCGTCCGCCACCCCCACGCTTCGCGCCGGTTTGCCAGCCGGGCACATCCGGCTTGAGGTAGGTCCCTGTAGACCACCCCACCGCTGGAGCTGCTCGCGTCCTTGCGACGACCCGGTCAGAAAGGGGCCGGGCATTGGCAGCCTTCAAGAAGGGGGTGATGTCGATAGCTGTCTGCAGCTCCTGTCAGGCCCCCACAATGAGCTGCCAGCGGCACCCAGGCAGGGAGGCATTAATGGCTGCTTGCGGCCGATACGTCTCAGACCACACCGGGAGCATGGGGCGGCAGAGCAGATGCATTCACACCCACTTCCCAAGAACAGAAGTTAGTTCGTGGTAGTCTGTGAATCCGCAAGCCAAGATTCTATGAGTAGCGGCCGCTACTCATAGTATCGCCGGCGATAACGGCCACCACACGCTAAGGAACAGGCACCAGGTCACCATCTCTTTGGTGGATGACACCCACCACCTGCACACCAGTCTGCTCAGCTGGCGCCGGTACCACCTTGTCAGACTTCTGAACCAGCTCAACGGCGGCGTTGGCAGCCTGAACACGATATAGTTGCCGATTCACTCCATCCACCGAAGCACGGTGGTTGAAATGGAGATCGCCAGTCGTATCGGCATGCATATGTACCTTGCAGATGATCCTGCTGAGATTCGAAACAGGGCAAGGGCGCCAGGGGCGCAGCAGGGTCCTCTTCCAGCTGAAGGCGGACGGTCTGCCCCGCCTCATTAGCATCTACCACCCAAATCAGCGCTGACATGTCGATGCTCAGGCCACTAGCCTTCAACGTGGGCTTGGGGCCACAGTGGTACAGCACGGACTGGTGCACGCACTGGGCCACTGCAACGGCCAGCTTGTTTCCCATTTCCCAGCACAACATCCACGGCCACACTTTCCGACGCGGCCCAGTAAGGCCCACAAGATCCGACCACGCCGGCATCCATGCACAGCACCGCCGCATCCAAGTAGGCATGCGGAGTCTGTTGTAGTAGGAATCCAAATCTGATACGCCCCCAAAACATCCTCCCCAGCGCGCCTGGGCAGATCGCAAATCAGGCCAAGGTGTTGCCAAAAACTGGGCATGGGATCTGGTGATGGCATGTTGCCACGACGGTTGTCCACAATCAGCCGTATTCGGAGGGGGGAGGATGGAGGGGGGGAGGGGGGGGGGGGGAGTGAGAGAGAGATGTATAGAGATACTACATCAGGGCTCATGCCAGGATTACAAATACAGCACACACTCATGAAGGGGAAAAATGTCGGATGCGCATCCCTATCTTCTTGCATGACACTGACTAGGCGTCCATGACTGACATGGGACAAGAAAGCAATCACCTCTGTAGAACGGCAATAACCTCATAAAATTGTAAATAACTAAACCAAGGGGGGAAAAAGGTAACCCATGCAGGAACGAGGGGATGGTTAATGCAAGGCATGGCTAACTTATTTCAAGTCATAGCGGCTAGTCATCCAGATGCCACACCTCGATCATTCATCGCACAGCAGTTATTATTAGAAAGAAAGTGCAAAATTTGTGTCAGCAAGTTAGGACTTATCAATGGCAAACACGACATGCAGTTCAACAAAGGGCTATTTACTGCAAAGAAGCCACCAAGCAGTTGTCAACAGCCAAGGAACGCATAAGCATATGACCACTCCGTTGAAGTAGACAGAATCGGATAGGAAAATTGCAATGTTCCGCAAAGGTAAAAGCAGGAGGAAAGCCTTTCAGGATGGTACGCAAGGCAAGGCAAGTTGCGCAAGGGAACAGATACGTCCCGCACGATGCTCACCATCAATTCTCGACACTCGACAGCGCTTTACCAGCTGACCACGATCATGCCTGTGCCATTGTTATGCGGACTCAGTCCAACAAAATCAGGCATGCACAGATACATGAGCAAAATCAGAGCAGAAAGGCCAACACAGATGCATCCACCATGCCGAGCACTGCCCTGGTCGATGAAACAGCCCGATGGAAGACCTGCCCTTTTGCACAGCACACGCCCAAGCATGAACTCAAAAACTACCTCTCTTAAGCCCCCTCTTACAAAAAGATCACGGAACTGACGGACTCATCGATACTGTCGCGATTTTACTTGCAGCAAGCGGCTGTTTAAGTGTGCAAAACGAGTGCTGACGTCACGATAGGCCTCCAAAAGCTAATCGTTAACAAGGACTGCTTGCTCACCCGGTTCAGTGATGAACAGCTTCCAGAACTCGAATCTCTACCAGCGAACAGGATGGAACGTAGACAGTACCCCGGTGTTTTTCTCTCATCCCCAATATTTCCCTAAACGACACATATTTGAAGACCCCGCAACTGCTGAATTCCGTGAGTGTTTGGTCATCTCCCCATCACCTACTCCTTTCCATGATCCCTGCGACAGCCACATACTCTCGCTGCATGGCGTTAACTCCCAGCCCCATGTGTGGACCTCCCCCCACCCCTTAGCTGATATGTGAAAACACCAAGTCCTCTTCTGCCTCATGACTTTGTGAGCGTTGAGCGTTCCCCCCCCAATCGTGCACGGCCTCGCGGCTCGTGACCGGCAGCGCAGGACGGAACGGTCGGAAACGGCGTATCTTGTGCCGAGAAACTGACAGTAACAGGAACTAGTATTCACCAATGACAGCCACGGGTAACGTCATTTTTTCCGTGCTGCCAGACCCTAGAAAACGCTTGGTCCTGCCTCTGCCTGACAACTAGTTTCAAGAGCAGGGGATAAATTGTGGCGGCAACGATTTCTGATGATTGGCTTACTGACTCACTGACAGCTGACAATCACTTGACGGATAGTAACTGCAGCAACTAGGCAGTGGGGACATTCTACTCAAGAATGTTCTGTTCGGGCTAAAGCGCAGAAGTAGCTGCCTGTCAATAAATGGAATAATGATACACTGTACGGTGCCGGCAGCGGTTTATTCCCACGCCGGTACGGTAAACTGACTGACGACAGTGCCGCTCTTCGTTGCGCCCGGCCTCCCCGTTGGCTGGTAGACCGTTGTTCCAACGGTGAGGCGAGTGTCACGAAAAATCAATTGCGACAAGGCAACACAACACTGCACCTAGCCGCACCATTCCATAAACGCCTTATGCAGCCATATTAGGCCAGAATAGACACGGCATTTCCAATTCGGGATTTGCGCTATTACAGTCACTTTCCTTGCAGCACTTGCAAAAGACTTGGTGTTGAACCTGGAGCATCTTGAGGGAACTTCCAAAATGGGCATACTTAGGCCCAGTTGATCCGCTTTTTGTTCCGCTCTTTGAGAATACAACGTCCCCTACATTGTGCTTGCGCTGACCTTGCTTTCAATATGGGTCCTTGCAGTATCGACTATCGTTAGCGCAAAATCAGAGCCGCGTAGGCCAATCCTCATAATGCATCAAGCAACACTGGGGTCAGTCAACTGGACTGCATCAACAGTCATCCCGTGGACCGTACTTGGAGTGCATCCGATCTTTTTTCTTCTGAAAAGCGTTGGTGGATGAAACATTCGCTGCGGTCTGTTTTCCTGTATTTATGAAAAATCTTATTTACCCCCACGAGGTAGCTGACAAGGCATCGATTACAAGCGGCCGTAAGTACCCCGTTTAATTAAAAGGATTGTTCTGGCGTCTATCCCTCTTCTCCCGCCTAGGGCCTTCGTCACTCTCACGCTCATGTACGTGGCCTCGCTGTTTTTGTGCGTGCGCATGCCATGGTGCCTGGCTATCATTTGTTTCCTCCTCGCTGAACTACATGTATCCCCAATCTTGTTTATCACCCCGTTTCAGGTGCTATCAATGGTGTCCAGTGCGCTGTTCACCTACTCCTATAAGGAGAGAGCTAGTTCTCATGCCTCGTTGATGGGCACGCATGCCTGCTTGATCTGGCATACGTTTGTATGCAATCTCAATACGTTCGCATTTCTCGACTACTTCAATAATTTCTTCATCACGCTCTTTGTGTAATTACCCATGCTTTTCAATATACTCTCAGGAGTTATAAGATGTGAGTGAGCGGTAATAGCAGTGGTGCATGCGACTCATGCGTTATCTTGCATGTGTTATTCATTGTGAGGCCTCAATTTCCTCGTAGTCTTCCATGCGTGTCAGTCTTGCGTGTGGACGTATGTGCTTTTCAGCACATTATCAGTTTTATCAATGCCATGCTTTGTCTCGGAGTCAATGCCATGCCTTTATCAGTTACGCGAGGTATTTTTATTTGTATTTAAATGATTAGTTCTCTCTGGAACGATGAAGTTACCTTCGATGGCTGCTCCATAGGGTCCTTGATTGATTGAAATAGGAGCTATACATAAAAAGATTTTGCACCTCTTTGTCGAAGTGTATGTAGCAGCCCAAACTGATGCTGCAAGAAGGCAAGGAGCCGTGTCGTGCTGCGTCTACTCTTGTATGTCACTACACTGTTTTCAGGCTGAACACCTCCGATAATGGGGGCCCATGAGCATACCGGCCATAAGCAGTGTCCTGGTGCTCATATAGACAGCGCCCATGTACTGTCCATGTGCAGGACCATACATCAGAGCAGCCGAAGACATAGGGTCCCATCCTTCCGTCTCCAAAGATTCTGTTTTTCCTGCACATACGGTGTGCTTTTTCGTCACTGCCCGGCAGGTCCCTGAACAACAACAGGCTGGTTGGCACGATCCCACCGGAACTGAGGTCTCTACCAAATCTGTATGAACTGTAAGGGTCCTGTCAACCCCAATCCTGTTTGCAAGCTGTCAATTTTGCTACGACATCATAAAGTGCTTGCAATGGTTGCTGTACAGTATGCCATGATATTGTCATGACAAGTACTCTCTGGAATGATGAAGTTACCTGCAGTGGCTGCTAGGGTCCTTGCTTGAATTTGAATAGGATTTATACATAGCAATTGGTTGCTCCACTTTGTCAAATTGTACGTAGCAGCCCAAGCTGATGCTGCAAGAAGGCAAGGAGCTGTGTAGTGCTGCGTCTACTCTTGATGTAACTACATTTTTTTTCACACTGAACACCTCCAGGAATGGGGGCCCATGAGCATACTGGCATTAGCAGGGCCCTGGTGCACATATAGACAGTGCCCATATCCTGTCCATGTGCAGGACCATACATCAGAGCAGCGGATGACATAGGGTCCCATCTCCCCGTCTCTAAATAATCTGTTGTTCCTGCACTCACGGTGTGCAATTTTGTCACTGCTCGGCAGGTACCTGAACAACAACAAGCTCTCTGGCACGATCCCACCGGAGCTGGGGTCTATATCACAGTTGGAACAACTGTAAGGGTCCTGTAAACCTAAATCCTGTTCGCAAGCAGTCAGTTTTTTTATGACATCATAAAGCTCTTGCGATGGTTGATGTACAGCATATCATGGTATCGATGACAAGTTATTTCTGCAACGCTGAAGTTCCCTGCAATTGCTGCTAAGGTCCTTGCTTGAAATAGGATTTATGCAGTACAATGTGTTGCACCACTTTGTCAAATGGTAGCAGCTTACCAGCCCAAACTGATGGTGCAATCAGGCAAGGAGCTGTGTAGTGCTGCGTCTACTGTTGTACTACGGTAACTGCACTGACTTTGTTGTCATGCAGATCACCTCCAACAATGGGGGCCATGAACATACTTCCCATGAGCAGGTCCTGGCGCCCATTCACACAGCGCCCACATCCTGTCCATGTGCAGGACCATACATCAGAGCAGCCGATGACCTAGGTTCCTATTCTCCCGTCTCGCAATGATCTGTTGGTCCTGCACATACGGTGTGCCCTTTTGTCGCTGCTTGGCAGGGTCCTGAACAACAACAGGCTGGGTGGCACGATCCCACCGGAGCTGGGGTCTCCATCAAATCTGAACACTCTGTAAGGGCCGTCTCAACCCAAATCCTGTTTTGCAAGTTGATTTTGATGCTTGGCTATCTATGACGTCATCAAGTGCTTGCGATGGTTGCTGCATGATATTGATGACGATTTTTCTCTGGAACGCTGAACCTGCAATGGCTGCTAGGGTGCTTGCTTGGAATAGGATTTTTGCAAAACAATATGCTGCACCACTTTTTCAAGGTGTAGAAGCACATGAATTGAATTGGTTGTATGCCATTCCGTCAGTGCTGGGTTAGCAACTAATTTGTTTTTCAGCCCTTTTGACGGTTCTATGTGGCTGTATACAATACATAACTGTGTGGCAAATGTGGCACGGTTGGCTGCTTAGGCGCGCATGACCCACGCACGTACCAAATATTCGAGAAGTGGAGGACACAGGGTGCCATTCTCCCGCCTCTAAAACGTTCGTGGTCCTGCCATGGTGTCTTCCAGTGGTAGATTGTGAGGATTATTTGCTGAGTTTGTGGCCAACTAGAGGAGCGAGTTCAACAAGTCGCGCAGTCCAGCTGCTATGTTGTGTGCCGGGCCCCTGTGAAGCTTGGCATGCTTCAACCATTTTGCTTGGCACTTTTCCGTGAGGAAAAAGCTTAAACCATCATTTATGTTTGTTCTGCTGCAAACCAGCACCCCATTGTAAGCCTGTTAAATATGCGCATTTTTTGTGGCATGGCTACCACATGGTTGGCCTAGTTTTCAAAAGATATCCAAGGTGTGCATACCGCGAGGCCCCGTGTGCCTTCCGGTTGGCTAGGCACCCTAGTTTGAAATTCACATTTGTCCCTCTTGAAGCGTTGCTGCGGTGGGCGTTATTCATTTGCAGGGTGGTCACATACAACCCTCTGATATGCGGAGCCAACCCGCTGGGGATAAGCGTGGACATGACCGGCACGTTCGGTCTGAACTGCCCTGGTGCGTGTTTTCTTCAGCTTCTCAGGGTGCATTTTCCGCGCCCTTCATTCTGATGGACTTGGGCATATGCGGCTGCATGCAGGCGCTAGTCTTATCCAGCAAGATCCTTTGTGTGTGTCAGAGCTTGAAAGTAAGATGGATGAGTTCTTGCGGAAGGTCTTACTCCTAGCTCCCTGGGCTTGGTAATCCAACTTCTGGCGTGAAAGCCTTGGGTCGGGAAGAAAGGCACGGGGGACACCTAGGTTCATGGAAGCCAACTCCATATGTAGCGATTTACCTCAGCATATCAAGGGCTGTGATGATGATGAAGAGGGGAAAAGCCTGATGTGCTGTTGGGAAGTGTTCTAAGTTCGTTTACCTCTACAGGTCAAATGCCCAGGTTGACGGTGTAAAACAGAGTTTTTAGGTGCTCGACAGTCATGTGTGTAGTTTGCTTTTGCAAATGCATAAATATGGGAACCGGGCAAACGTTGCTTTGCCGATGTAACGTCTTAGACCTGGTGGGTGCGGAGGCGCTAGCCCTCATTGAATGTGTAATGGCGCATACTTACCACTCATTTCTCAGACAGAATAATTAATTTCTTAATTAATAGACACGTGACTGCGTCACGTGAGCAGAAGTCCTCAGTGGGAGGGGAACATGGGATGGAAGGGATGGTGTAAGCTATCTAGGTCCTAGTTACAGGGGTGTGGGAATTTCCTCAGACAGATGCATATTCCAGACGGAGGGAAGTAATGGATGCCGGTGAAGCACCCATGTGCTTGGAGAGCTGCAAACTCAAGACTGCCTTCTCCAAGCACATGCACTTGTGCAGCATGCCACTTGCTTGATGCCCTCCCCTATTATGCAGATTGTTGTGCTTGTTCTGCATGGGCAAATCTATTCGTCCTTCGCGCACGTTCGAGTGCAAAGTGCTTGGGCAGACGTGCTGTCCAAGACTGTCTTTAGTTTACAGGACTTTTTACAGTCTCCGAGTAAAGCTATGGGTTTACGAGCTTCAAGATGATTGCATGGATCTGGTTATGGTCCGGCGGAATCAGACCTGCCTTGCTGGCAGGTGCACATGTCGCCTTCATGTTGGCTCGTTGTATGCATCAGCTTATTTGTCTGACTGAATAAAGGCTGTTGTCTAGAGTGGATGTTCTGAAGCATGATTGCATATGGGACACAGGATTGCTAGCCTCCTTGTGATTGTGCATGTCATGATAAACATGGATGCAGGTTTGGTCATTAAATATCCATCGCCCCTGCATAACTCGTTGCTGTGAGTTCCTACTTTGGCGTGCAGATGAGATAAGCGACAGGAACGCATTACTAGCAATGAAAAACAGGTTTGCGGATGTCTCCGGCTTGACCAGCTGGGATATCTCTAGCCAAGTTTGCGACTTTTCCAGCGTCTACTGCAACGATGCCCGGGACCGTGTCATCGCCGTCATGCTAGGAGGGTAAGCATTTATCCAAGCATGGGTGGGTGTATGGGCGGGCGCGCGGGGGGCGGGCGGGCTGGCGGGCGGGGGGGCGGTCGGGGGGGCGGGGGGGCGGGGGCGGGCGGGCGGGCGGGCGGGGGGCGGGGGGCGGGGGGGCGGGGGGCGGGGGGCGGGGGCGGGGGGTGGGGGGCAGGAAGGCAGGGGGGCGGGGGGCGGGGGGGCGGGCGGCGGGCGGGCGGGCGGGCGGGCGGGCGGCGGGCGGGCGGGCGGGCGGGCGGCGGGCGGGCGGGCGGGCGGGGCGGGCGGGCGGGGGGCGGGCGGGCGGGGGGCGGGGGGCGGGGGGGCGGGGCGGGCGCGCGGGGGGCGGGCGGCCGGGCAAGGGGGCGGGCGGCCGGGCAAGGGGGCGGGCGGGTTACATAGTTTGCTAGTTGGTTGGTTGGTCGGTTGAGTTCATTTACTAAAACCATTATTGGATAACTTAGTTGCATGCCTCATTTCGCTGTTATATTTGACCTCGGCAGGTGAGTGAACCTAGGTATGCATAACGCATCTAGGTAGGGAATGAGTGAGGACACCAGGCTACATGCACAGGCTCACATTTCGATTGTCAATCACCTACATAATAGGTAGGTTGAGATTACGTTTTCATTTGTTGAATGCACCATTGGGCGAAATTCTTTAATGCGGCATCAAGTTTGCCACAATTGGCTTCGTGCATTTGTATCGGCTGTTTGTCGTCTCTTCGCACGTGCAGCCAATCCTTAAGTGGGAACCTGGATTCTGCCGTGGGTTCCTTAACACAACTGCAGACTTTGTAAGTACCATGCCCTCTTGGCGATGCTGAATGTATGCGCAGAGCTTCATACTGTAATGCCTTAGTCGCTAGCTGTCGCTGCAATGGGCACACAGGTTTGTATCTCCTGCAGCGTAACTAATCCACTTCCACTTCACACCACACCCGTAATAAGACATACCAGCCTGTCCTTCCAACAGCAGGCCAGTTGCCAATCAAGGTCTGAATAGCCATTGTCAGCCCAAAATCAAAAACAAAAAACTACTACACTGTAAATGGCAACCTTTTTCTCGTCCAATGTCTCGTTTTTTTTTTTTAATTTTGTCCAAGTATCTTAAGTCATCATTTTGGAAACGTAATTTGTGATCACAAAAGTTGTCTTGACGAGGCCATAAGTTGACTTCTTTCCCCCTGAATGGATCGAGTTGATTGAGAGCAGGAGAGGTATGGGCTCCTAGTCTCCCATGGGAAAGTGCTTGGCCATGGTTGTGACGATTGCCTGCTTTTACCCTTTGCCTTGAGTTGGCAGCCTGTGTCCTCGCCAGCCACACTTACCTGGTAGGTAGGGCCGCCTAGGACATCACTGGGAACATGCTGAGTCTCCCTAGTTAAGCGTCGGACTATATGCTCCATGGCTAGCTGCCTGTGGATCTTGCACATGGTTCATGGACCCATCACAGGAATGCACCTGCCTCGTTCATGGACCCATCAGGTGATGAAAGACCTGGATCTGTTCCCGTTGCCTAGTATCAGTCCTGCCAAGAGCCTGCATGATCCTGTGGTGCAGGTCCTGGACAGACTTACACTCTATAACCTTGTGTGCGACCCATGCACCCCCGTGCACCCCATGACCTTAGACTTTCCGGGCCGTGACTCACGTGGTGACCTGGCTTTTCTGCCAGTCCTGCCACGTGACCACAGTTCCTTCATGCCTTTGGCTATGGCACCAACCTCAGCCCGGCGGCACAGCTTTGGGAGATGATATCTGTCAGACTTCCCTTATCTGTTGTAGGCGGCCAGCACGGCGTTGGAAAGGTCTTCTCAAGGTCCAACAGTTATTGTGCGATATTGGTTTTACCTAATTGCTATAACTGATCATCTCGGGCATAATGTGCTATTTGTAGTGTCATTTCTATTTATAGCACACTACTGGTGTGTAGTTGGGAGTAGTTTCCTCAACAATTGGACGATTAAAACAAAATCCCTATAAGTGTTATTCGGATTTCTCTGAAAATAGTTCCTTATAATGGGCGAGAACGAATGCCGCAAAGTGTTCCTGACGGCGGCAAAGATTACGTGGCACGCTCTTGGGGTTCCAGTTTCGCTGGCATGGCCGGCGACTAGGGCCGTTTTTAGTGGATGATAATCAGTTTGGATTTTGCAACTGGGTGATTAGTTACGGGCAGTTTTCGTTGTTGTTCAGGCGGTTAAAAAGGTCGTATTTATAAGGCCTTTTAATTTTGTATGCTGGCCTGAAACTGCCTTTGATTGGTGACTAGTGTAGTTTAAAAAAGTTCTGACTCAAATCATTATGCTGACATTTCGTAGTTGCCGGTCTGACATTTGAGTTGTGTCTGTAAGGCTGGGATTTTTTTAGGGGCATTGCCATGTAGCGTGTTGTGTCGTCTTTTTAGGGACCTTGCGAGGAAGGGGAAGGTTATTTTTCTCGCATGACGCTGGGCACGCGTTGCCCGAGGCTATGGTGTTGCAAGGAATGCCGACGCCTCCCCGGCCTTGTGCCCGCTCGGGCGCTGCCAGGGCTTAATTAAATTAACAGACGGGCGGCAGCCGGCCCTGAGCTTCCGGTTTCATGGAAGTCACAGCGGCTGCCAAGTGTCCGGACCGATTCTCACTTTGGCTCTGGGTCCGGATGGTTGGGAATCTGCGCAGGAGGTTGGGCTGCGCTAGTGCAATATTCAGATCGAATATGAAGGGGAAGATCTGCTTGTCGAAACGGAAGGGCTGGCCTGCGTGGCAGCCTTGTACCTGAGGATGCTTGCGCTTTGGGTTAAGGTTCTGTGACGTTGGCTGGCCTGCCTTGGGCTGGTTTGTACCTGGGGATGCTTGCGCTCCGGGTTGGACTAGTTGAGGTCGTGGCGATAACTTTAATAAATTTAAAAATATTTTCACTCACACCGTTGTTTGGCGCGCGGTCTCGGCGCTCGGGGTGAGGGCTGATATGCGGCCTTGATTATATGCCTAACGGTAAATCTGTTAGCATGGTAGGTGCGGGGGTGTGCCCCCTGTCAAGGACGATGCTCTCCTAAAGGGGTCGTGGCGAAATATAGTGAGAAACGAAACTTGGGGTTCCAGAAATTGCTTGATCGCTGCGTCTTCTGCTTTGTCTTCGCAACAACAACAACTCCTGTTGCCGATCAGAGGGGAGGCCTTCTTTGGGGTCGGTGGCGGGCCCTGCAAAGGGTCAATTCGCGAGAATGTGGTTACCTATAGCAGTGCATCAATGCATCCACAGCTGCTGGTGTTAAAACGGGGTCCATTGCGGCAGGGCATTCTCAGTGGACACGCGGTCCTTGGAGAGAGGGGAGCGGCTTTGAGTCAGCCAGGTGTGGGGGAGTTGGGGTTTCGCAAACTTTGCTCGGGGAACTGCAAATGGCAGGGGACGCCATTTTGCTGTCCATTTTAAGCGACCACTTAATGTTTTCAATAAGAAGTTGGTGGAGTGGGAGCAATGGATACACGAATCGGATTTCTCTGAAAATAGTTTCTTATAATGGGCGAGAACGAACGCCGCAATCGAAGTGTTCCTGACGGCGGCAAAGATTACGTGGCACGCTCTTGGGGTTCCAGTTTCGCTGGCATGGCCGGCGACTAGGGCCGTTTTTAGCGGATGATAATCAGTTTGGATTTTGTAACTGGGTGATTAGTTACGGGCAGTTTTCGTTGTTGTTCAGGCGGTTAAAAAGGTCGTATTTATAAGGCCTTTTAATTTTGTATGCTGGCCTGAAACTGCCTTTGATTGGTGACTAGTGTAGTTTAAAAAAGTTCTGACTCAAATCATTTTGCTGACATTTCGTAGTTGCCGGTCTGACATTTGAGTTGTGTCAGTAAGGCTGGGATTTTTTTAGGGGCGTTGCCATGTAGCGTGTTGTGTCGTCTTTTTAGGGACCTTGCGAGGAAGGGGAAGGTCTTTTTTCTTGCCCACCCACCCTCCCTGTGTTTTGTTGTCTTGGGGATTCGCAAACTTTGCTCGGGGAACTGCAAATGGCAGGGGACGCCATTTTGCTGTCCATTTTAAGCGACCACTTAATGTTTTCAATACAGTAAGAAGTTGGTGGAGTGGGAGCAATGGATGCACGATTTAGTTTTCCTAATGTCATTCAGCACAGTGCCATTGAATTACCCATGATACTAGCTAGGAGCTGTATTCGCTTCAGGTCACCCCTCCTCTTCCTGATTGTAGACCTTCATGAACCCCCACATCACCTGTTTTTATTCTCGGAGTTCAGTAATCGCAGTAATGTCCTGCAGCAATTGTCAAACTCTGAATGGAGCTGTATTTCGGGTTTCTATTTTTAGCCCCTCCAAGAAGCATGTACAGTAACGCATGATATTGCTTCCATCTTTTCTGGGGAACGATAAACCTGCAATTGCTGGTGTAGTTTTCCCCGGAAATAGGCTATTTTGCAAAACATTAGGTAGCACGCGTGTGTCAAGATGCATGAGCCTACCAGCCTGAACTGATTCTACAACAACCCGAGAAGCTGTACAGTGCTGCGTTTTTTGTCTTGCTGAACACCTCTGATAGTACCGGCCCACTGCCATGAGCAGGGTCCTGGTGCATGTACACACAGCGCCTATATCTCGTCCGTTTGCAGGACCGTACATCAGAGCAGCAGATGACATAGGGTCCTATCCTCCCGTATCTTGGAAACCTGTCTGTCCTGCACATACCGTGGGCATTTTTTTCACTGCCTGGCAGGGTCCTGGAATCCTCCCAGCTGTCTGGCACAATCCCACTGGAGCTGGGGTCTCTACCGTATCTGAGTCAGCTGTAAGCGCCCTGTTAACCCCAATCCTGTTTGCATTCGGTTCATTTTGATACAGCCTCATCAAGTTCTTGCGATCGTTGCTGCATGATTGATGACCGTTTTTCTCTGGACCCATGAACATGCAATTGCTGCTCTAGTTTGTGCTTGACATAAAATGTTTACCAGAGCATTAGGTAGCACCACATCCTGCATGCTACATAATAGAAGCCCACCAGCCTAAACTGATGCTGCAATAACGCAAGGAGCTGTACAGTGCTGCGCTTACTGTTGTCGCTAATCTTGGTGTTTTGTGCTGAGCCACATGGAATAATACCGCCCCACTGCCATAAGCAGGTGTCGATCGGAATCCTGCTTGCCATCAGATAAATTGATTATGAGGTCATTTAGTGTTGCGATGGTCGCTGCATGATATCGATGACAATTTTTCTCTCGAACCATGAACGTGCAACGGCTGCTCTAGTTTGTGTTTGAAATGTAATCTTCACCAGAGCAATAGGTAGCACCACGTTGTCCAGCTGTAAAAGCCCAACCGCCTTACCTGATGCCGCAAAGAGCTGTACAGTGCTGCGATGATGACGTCGCTAGTTAATGTGTTGTCGTGCTGACTACCTCCAATAATACCGGCCCACTGCCATGAGCAGGGTCCTGGTGCATGTACGCACAGTCCGTGAGCAGTACCTTACATGCGAGCAGGGGATGACATGGGGTCTCATCCTTCGGTCTCTGAGAAATCTTTGGTCGTGCACATACCGTGGGCACTTCGTCACTGTCCTGCAGGTACATGGGTGCAAACCAGCTTTCTGGCACGATCCCAACAGAGCTGGGGTCTCTCTCGAATCTGCAATACCTGTACGTAAGGGTCCTGTAAAACCAAATACTGTTGACGATCGTTTTTGTTTTTTTTTTTTATATGATGTCAGCAAGTGCTTGCCTTAGTTGCTGCATGATCGATGACAACTTTTCTCTGGAACCATAAACATGCCATGGAGCCCTGCTTTAGTTTTTTCTTGAAATACATTGTAGAATCTTACCAGCCAGACTGATACTGCAATAATGCAAGAAGCTGCACAGTGCAGTGTTTATATTGTTGTGACTAATTATATTGTTTTCCTACTGAACACCTCTTATAATACCGGCCCACTGCCATGAGTATCTTGGTGCGCATACGCACAGCGCCCATATCTCGTCCGTTTGCAGGACCATACATCCGAGCAGCCGATGACTTAGGTTCCCATCCTCCCGTCTCGCGATGATCTCTGTAGTCCTGCACATACCGTGCTCACTTTTGTCACTGCCCGGCAGGTCCCTGAACTCCAACTTCCTGGTTGGTACCATCCCACCGGAGCTGGGGTCTCTATCCAGTCTGGCTGGCCTGTAAGGGTCCTGTCAACCCAAATCCTGCCTGCAAGTTGATTTCAACGTGATGCCATCAAGTGCTTCATGCGATGTTTGCTGCATGATACTGATGACCAATTTTCTCTCGAAACCATGAACGTGCAATGGCTGCTGTAGTTTGTTCTTGGAGTAAAATTTTAGCCAGATCAATAGGTAGCACCAGGTTGTCAATCTGCAAAAGCATGCACTACCGCCGAACAGATGCTGCTACAGTGCTGCTGTTAGGGATATTGTATCCACCTGGCCACTATATACATGCTATAATTTATTTAATTTAATTTTAGAGCAGGAAACATGTTCCTGTCATCCATGAGATAGTGGCCATTGTCATTGTGAGGATGGATGCACGTCAGATCATAATATGGACAATCAAGAATGTGTTTGACGCTCTTTCAACCCAAATTAAGGTTTGACTCATAATTTGGTCGGGGCTCATTGCTCAACCATTCCAATGGGGATGTATGCTCGTTGACGCAGTCAATCATGACATCTTATGATTATTACTTACGGCAACGTGACGTGTGGATCCGCCCATCAATTATGTATAATTTGTAGATCCCAGCCTGATTTATGTCTTGTTTGATCTATTCCATATAGACTGTGAATTGGATAGCTTTGATAAGCTAGATGGATAGTAGGGCTCACTGAGCTGATCAATATTCATGTGCACATCAATCCGAATTCTATTCCCACTATTACCAATCCACCAACATTTGATTAAAACAATAAGTGGGCAATTACAGAACCCATGAGTGAGCCTGCCACGCTGCACCCATTTCATGATTGATTGTAGTTCTCGTTACCCTAGAAACAAACACAAGAAGAGGGAGGGGGGGCGGGACAAGAAAAAGAGACCTAGAACATCGTGCAAATGGCACTTTAGGGCGGCGTAGCCCGGGCTCGCCTCATGAGCCGTCAGCAACAGTAACTTAATTGCTACTTAACTTAACGAACTAGAAATGGCCATACAAAACTGGCCAACTAATTCTAACTCATGGAACCGGTCCAGCCCAAGGCCCACCGTCCCGTAGTACCACTCACATAGCGGCGTTCATTCTCATCTGTTATAAAGAAACTACGTTCAGAGAACACCGATTCTATTCCCACTATTACCAATCCACCAACATTTGATTAAAACAATAAGTGGGCAATTACAGAACCCATGAGTGAGCCTGCCACGCTGCACCCATTTCATGATTGATTGTAGTTCTCGTTACCCAACCCCCTTTCCTGGTGCTTTATCTCCAAAGCTCCGCCAACCACTTTCGCTCAGTGGCTCTCGAGGCTGCCCTGCCGCAACGGTCACGACCATTACAATCGCCGGCGGCTGTAGCGAGCCTCATGCACGATAACCCTTCGCAGGGCCCCCCCAGCCTTCCACCCTCGGCCAGTAAAAGAGGGTGTTGAATGTGCACGCAAAGACAAGGAAGAAGACGCCTCGTTTAACGATCACGGACCTCCCTCAAAGGCCAGTGCCGCCCTAACGTGACGACAACTTGTAGGACGACACCCGATGCCACCATATCTCGATTACTGTCAACGTTGTCACCTGGGGGAGTAACTTTCCATATTTCAGGTTTCAGTTGATGAGCAGGCTCTCATCACACACCCCAGCGGCCGATAAAGCGCAAGCGCAACTGGGCCGGCCAAAATATTTGGTCCTGCCCGGCCCAGGTCCGTCTGTTAAACTGGCCCCTTAAGTCTCGGTCTGAATCGAAATATTGCATAATTCCGGAATTCGTCCCCACCACATTCCCGAGACCTCACGCACCCATAAGAGCGGATGCTGGTAAATATTTTTCTACTTTCGCGAGGGCCGACAGATTTGTCGTCCATCACAGTGCCCACTAAAAGTAACCCGACCACCCTTCCTTCGGCAGTCAGCAGTCAGGAACTGCAACCCTGCTGCGACATTCCGCAGCAAAGCGGTAGGCACTGCAGCGTGGCACGGAAATCTTACTCATGGTTTCAGAGTTCCGTACAGGTGCCACGCGCAGGCAAACGCGAAGTAATTTATAGTCTCTCGTCGGCCAAGAACCCAGCTGCGGGGAGAAAACCGACGAGGGTAATTTTAATGTCTTTTTCACAGTCATGTGACTGTTCAAGCTATGTCAATCACGCGCCATCTCTAATCGGCCACCGCCAGCCAAATAGGCTGACGCGATTAGGGCAGCATTAAATTTCTTGTAATCCGCCATACCCATACCCCATACATCCGATGACAAGAAAAAGAGACCTAGAACATCGTGCAAATGGCACTTTAGGGCGGCGTAGCCCGGGCTCGCCTCATGAGCCGTCAGCAACAGTAACTTAATTGCTACTTAACTTAACGAACTAGAAATGGCCATACAAAACTGGCCAACTAATTCTAACTCATGGAACCGGTCCAGCCCAAGGCCCACCGTCCCGTAGTACCACTCACATAGCGGCGTTCATTCTCATCTGTTATAAAGAAACTACGTTCAGAGAACACCGATTTTCTTCCCCTGGAAATTATTTGGAGAAGGAATAATGGTCAGTTTGACCTCAAATTTGGCACCAAGGTTCCTTATCAGATATCTTATGATGCCATGTGGTCAAAAAAAATGTTGGGAGTCGGCAGCATGGTAACATGGTGACATTTGCTAGCAAATAAATACCGTATTTTCAGCACTTTCTGGCATGTATGCATATATGAAGACATCAAATGAACTCAGTTGGGCCTGGGACTTTGCACATGTTCTAAGCACATCCCATGCAGCATGCCCACAAAGTTTCAGGCTGGTTGGATGACAAAATGGTGACAAATGCTAGCATAAATACCCCAAAATTGTAGTTTTTCATGGTTTTCCAAGGGTTTTATCACACATATGCATACATAATGACACTAAATGAACTCAGTTGGAGCTGGAACTTTGCACATGTTCTACGCACATCCCATGCAGCATGCCCACAAAGTTTCAGGCGGGTTGGATGACAAATAGGTGACAAATGCTAGCATAAATACCAAAAAATGCAGTTTTTCATGGTTTTCCAAGGGTTTTATCACACATATGCATACATAATGACACCAAATGAACACCGCCCGCCCGCCGCCCGCCCGCCGCCCGCCCGCCCGCCGCCCGCCCGCCCGCCCGCCCGCCCGCCGCCCGCCCGCGCCCGCCCGCCCGCCCGCCCGCCTGCCCGCCCGCCGCCCGCCCGCCCGCCGCCGCCCGCCCCCCTCCCTCCCTCCCTCCCTCCCTCCCTCCCTCCCTCCCTCCCTCCTCCCTCCCTCCCTCCCTCCCTCCCTCCCTCCTCCCTCCCTCCCTCCCTCCCTCCCTCCCTCCCTCCCTCCCTCCCTCCCTCCCTCCCTCCCTCCCTCCCTCCCTCCCTCCCTCCCTCCCTCCCTCGCTCGCTCCCTCCCTCCCGCCCTCCCTCCCTCCCTCCCTCGCTCGCTCCCTCCCTCCCGCCCTCCCTCCCTCCCTCCCTCCCTCCCTCCCTCCCTCCCTCCCTCCCTCCCTCCCTCCCTCCCTCCCTCCCTCCCTCCCTCCCTCCCTCCCTCCCTCCCTCCCTCCCTCCCTCCCTCCCTCCCTCCCCCCATCATTCATGCATCCATTTATTCATGCATGCATCCACTCATTCATGAACATGCCTCCGTTGGCCAGGGGCTCAAAATGATGCAACAGGCACCAAAAAAGGGAGAAGGAGCCGCCTCCCCAAGGTGCCGCCCGGCGACGGCAGCGATGGGCCCAGGGGGGGAACAGTGCAATTTGTCTTGTTCGCCGGGGTGAGCCGGCGGGGTGCGGGCACTGTCGCGTTTTATTTAGCCCGCCCGCCCCAGTCCTTCTCGGAGTGCCTTCTCAGGCCATGGCGTCAGGGTAAGAGTTCTTTTCGCCCGTCGCCGGACGCTTAAACCACTAGACTACGCCGGTTAATTACGACAAGAAAGTGGGTTACGACGATAGAAACCAGTAGATGGTGGTTCTCCCGCACCCCGGGCACACCAGCGACGTCGGCAGCGAGCCCCGCCCGCAGTTTATGCAGCGGACAAGGTTGCTCTGCCCAGTGGAAGTCATAAAGCTGCAAGAAATGGGGTGAAAGCGATTCAATCCACGACATGCATTTTTGCCCCTGTCAGCGCTCCTATAATTCTGACTTTTACGGGGAAATTGCGTGCAACATGGAAACGCAAAATTAAGGGAATTCCAACATTAAATTTCTTCGAAATGATATAAGGAATCGTTCGAAAGTGTGCCCTCCCACCAGAAGCGTCTTAATCTACTCTAGAGGTTACCTTGAAAACACACGGGTAGCTGTGCGCGGCGTGCGAAACTGGCCACTGCTGCGTGTTTGCCCTCGCACCCTCCAAAAAAAGAACTGCTTTCGAACGTTTTTTTTTCAGACTAAATTTCCTTACGCGAATTCCGATCGAACAAGCGAAATCCGGTACAAAATGGCTTCGTAATTCGTGCACAGTAAATTTTCACGCTACCATAGCCTTCGCAATGAAATTTGCACTCAACATCTCCCGCACGCGCCGAATTTCGTCAATTTCACCCCGGAATTACCGCGGACACTTTGGCGCGGCGTCGGATTGATGTGTGCCATACTCCTATACTATGACATAGTGGACAAGTGTTTGTTCCCTGAGCTGGCAAGTGTTGGCAGCGCATGATGACACATGTTACAGCACATGTTAAATCACATTTAATGTGTCACTTTCTTAATCATGTTATGTGGCACATTAGTTCTTACGCAGACACTTGGCATCTAGCTTTTATTCCAGCTTATTGGATCATGTATAGGATGTTCCAGGGATGTTCTAAGAATATATCAGGAATATTGTGATAATACACTGATGGTATATATAGGATTGTTCTACAAACTTCTATGATGATGTCATCGCTGATGCCATCCTACCTATGTAACCTAATTAAAAGATATAAAAAGAAACTGCCCCCTAAGGGCAGGAACCTCCATTCAACTTCCATTCAATCTCTTCTCCAACTAATCTTTTTGTAAGAAAGCCAGGTATTCTTCCAAGTAAATTGTCTTCGACCTCTCTTTCTTTCAGCACCTGCAAGGTTTGTGGGTAGCAAGGTCAAACAGAAGGCATTGTGAAAAACCCATTAGTCTCCTCACAATCCAAACAGCTGCGTTTACTGTTGTCGCTAATGTTTGTGTTTTCGGGCTGAAGACCTCAAATAATGCCGGCCCACTGCCATGAGCAGGGTCCTGCTGCACATATATATAGACAGCGCCCCTATCCCGTTCGTGTGCAGTATGTACCATACATCCGAGCAGCGGATTACATAGGGCACCATCCTCCCGTCTCTGAGAAGTCTGTGGTCCTGCTCGTATGGTGTGCACTTTTTGTCACTGCCTGTCAGGGGCCTGGATTCCAACCAGCTGTCTGGCACGATCCCACCGGAGCTGGGGTCTCTATCCAGTCTGACCGGCCTGTAAGGGTCCTGTCAACCCCAATCCTGTTTGCAATCAGTTTAACTTTGTATGGCGTCATCGAATGCTTGCGATGGTTGCCACATGATATCGATGACCATTTTCTCTCGAACCATGAACGTGCCGCCAATGGCTGCTCTAGTTTGTTCTTGAAATGAAGTGTTAAACAGAACAGTAGGCAGCACCATGGTGTCCAGCTGGAAAAGCCCACCAGCCTAATCTGGACCTGCAATAATTCAACGAGCTGACAGTGCTGCTTTTTTTGTTGCCACTATTACTAAGTGTTTTCGTCCTGAACACCTCCATGCATACCAGCACTGCCATGAGCGGGTCCTGGAGCACATTGACACAGCGCCCATATCCTCTCCGTGTGCAGGACCATACATCAGATCAAGGGATGACGTAGGGTCCCATCCTCCCGTCTTCAAGTAATCTGTCTTACATTCCGTGGTTTGCACCTTTTTCACTTCCCGGCAGGAACCTGGATACTAACCAGCTGTCTGGCACGATCCCACAGGAGCTGGGGTCTCTATCCAGTCTGGCTGAGAAATCTGTGGTCCTTGGCCCACCGTGCACTCTTTGTCACTGCCCGGCAGGTACCTGTTTACTAACCCGCTGTCTGGCACGATTCCACTGGAGCTGGGGGATCTATCGAATCTCCTTGAGATGTAAGGGTCCTGTAAACCCAAATCGTGTTTGCAATTGGTTCATTTTGATAAGACGTCATCAAGTGCTTGCACGATGGTTTCTGCACATTGATATCGATGAGCATTTTTCTCTGGAACCATGAACTTGCAATGGCTGCTCTAGCCAGTTTGTCCTTGAAATAAACTTTTAACCACAACAATAGGTAGCACCGTGTTGTCCAGCTGAAGAAGCCCACCAGCCTAAACTGATGCTGCAAGAATGCATTTAGCTATACAGTGCTGCGTTGACTGTTGTCGCTAGTTTGAGTGTTTTCTTGCTTAACACCTGCAATAATGCTGGCACAGCCATCAGCAGGGTCCTGACGCACATATAGACAGCGCCCACATCCCGTCCATGTGCAGTACCATACATACATGCAAGCAGGGAATGACATGGGGCCCCGTCCTCCCGCCTCTTAGTAATCTGTGGACTGGCACCTACCGTATGCACTTCTGTCACTGCCCGACAGGTACCTGTATGACAACCAGCTGTCAGGCACGATCCCACCGGAGCTGGGGTCTCTATCCAGTATGGAAGACCTGTGAGGATCCTGTCAACTCTGATCCTGTTTTCAATCGGTTCATTTTGATATGACGTCCTCAAGTGCTACGTGCGATAGCTGCTGTACTGTGACACATGGTGTTAATAAGAAGTTCTCTCTGGAACGGTGAAGGTGCCTGCAATGAAGGATGCCAGGGTTGTTGCTTGGAAAAGTTGGAATAGGATTTATACAAAACAATCACGGTAGTAGGACCACGTTGTCAAGCTGTAGAAGCTCACGAGCCTCAGTTGGAGGTTGCCATTCTGTCAGTGCGGGTTTAGCAACTTCTTGTTTCCCAGCAAGTTTAACAGTCCAATGTGGGCTGTATACGATACATAGCTGTGTGGTATGGCACGGATGGCTGCTTACGCGCGCGTAACCCACACACGTACCAATTATCCGAGAAGTGGAGTATGTAGGGTGCCATCCTCCTGTCTCTGAGGAATCGGTGGTCCTGCCACGATGCCGCAAGCAGGATTGTGAGGACTTTTACCCCTCAAGCATTCGTGGAGCTGAGTTTGTGGGCCACTGGAGGGCCAAGTTCAACAAGTGGCTCATTCCCGCTGTTATGCCGTGCGCCGACCGGTCCCCCGAGACATGTTCACAGCGCCCATATCCTGTCCATGTGCAGGACCATACATCAGAGCGGCGCATGACATAGGGTCCCATCCTCCAGTGTCTAAATAATAATATGTGGTCCTGTACGTACCGTGTGCACTTTTGTCTCTGCCTGGCAGGAGCCTTTCTATCAACCAGCTGTCTGGCACGATCCCACCGGAGATGCGGTTTCTATCCAGCCTGGCCGGCCTGTAAGGGTCCTTTCAACCCTGCTTCCAATCAGTCAATTTTTATAAGACGTCATCAAGTGCTTGGGGTGGTTGCTGCATGATATCGATGACAATATTTCCATGGAACCATGAACGTGTAATGTCTGCTATTGTTCGCGCTTTTAAATGAGCTATTACATAACCAGAAAAATGGGTAGCTCCACGTTGTCAAGCTGTATTAGACCACCAGCCTAAACTGATGCTACAATAACGCAAGGAGCTGAACTGTTGTCGCTCATTTTAGTGTTTTCGTGCTGAACACCTGCAGTAATACCAGCCCACTGCCCCCATATGCATACACACAGCACTCATATCTTGTCCGTGTGCAGTACCAAACATCGGAGCAGCGGAGTAGGGTCCCATCCTCCCATCTCAGTGGTCCTACACACCGTGAAATTTGGGGGTGTGATACTTGATCTGAACGCTGTCAGCAGCTCTTGCATGATTTCGCGACTTCAGGGGTCTCCTAACCCGAAGCCATCAGTTATTGCCCAAGTGCGAAAAAGCTCTTCACCGGAGAGTGGTGCAAGTGCGTCTGAAATTCAATGTCGACCAGTGGAGCAAATCTAACTGCTAGCCCCATGGGGGCAAATGTAGGAGTACTAATCAACATGTGCACTTCGTCACTGTCCGGCAGGTCCCTGAGTTCAAACCAGCTGTCTGGCACGATTTCACCGGTGCTGGGGTCTCTATCTCGTCTGAGGTCACTGTAAGGGCCCTGTCAACCCAAATCCAGCTTGCGATTAGTTGATTTTAGTTTTTTTATTTGATCTGTTGTTTTGATTTTGATGCTTTTTAATTATGACGCCATATCAAGTGCTTGCGATGGTTGCTGTACAGTAACGGGTGCTATGAATGAAGTTCTCTCTGGAATGATGAACCTGCACTCGCTGCTAGAGTCATTGCTTAAAGGAAAAATCAAATAATTGGTAGGACCACACTGTCAAGCTGTATGTAGAAGCCTGTCAGCCTGAATTTGGGGATGTTCTTCTGTCAGTGCTGGTTCAGCAACTTGTTTTTTTCCCAGCACTTTTGACGGTCCTATGTGGCTGTATACAATACATTACTGTGTGCCATGGCATGGATGGCTGCTTATTCGCGCTTAACCCACGCACGTACCAAATATCCGAGAAGTGGAGGACACAGGGTGCCATCCTCCCGCGTCTAAAACGTTCGTGGTCCTGTGCATACCGTGTGCACTTTTGTCATTGCTCGGCAGGTACCTGGATAACAACCAGCTGTCTGGCACAATCCCACAGGAGCTGGGGTCTCTATCCAGTCTGCAAACCCTGTAAGAGGGTCCTGTCAACCCATGTCTTGTTTGCATTCAGTTTATTTTGATATGACGTCATGAAGTGCTTGCGATGGTTGCTGTACAGTAACGCAAGCTATAGAATCCCATTAGCCTAAAGTGGAGGATGCCATTCCGTCAGTGCTGGTTGAGCAGCTTCTTTGTTTCCCAGCACTTTTGACAGTCCTATGTGGCTGTATACAATACATAACTGTGTGGCATGGCACGGTTGGCTGCTTACGCGCGCTAACCCACACACGTACCGATTATCCGAGCAGCGGATGACAAAGGGCCCCATCCTCCCATCCCCTGTGGTCCAACCGTGCGCACTTTTGTCACTTCCGGCAGGTTCCTGAGAACCAACCAGCTGGTTGGCACGATCCCACAGGTGCTGGGGTCTCTATCCAGTCTGCAAACCCTGTAAGAGGGGCCTGTCAACCCATGTCTAGTTTGCATTCAGTTCATTTTGATATGATTCCATCAATACCTTGCATCACTGTACAGCGACCAGCGGAAGCACTTGGTGACAAGTTCTCTCTAGAACGATGAAGTTACCTGCCATGGTTGCCAGGGTCCTTGCTTGAAATAGGATACATACAAAACCATTGGCAGGACGACGTTCTCAAGCTGTTGATCAAAGCCCATGAGCCTTATAGTGAGAGGACGCCATTCCGTCAGGGCCGGGTTAGCAACTATTTTGTTTTTCAGCAGTTTTGACGGTTCTATGTGGCTGTATACAGTACAGAACTGTGAGGCGTGGCACGGATGGCTGCGTACGTGCGCGTAACCCACACATGTACCAATTATCCAAGAAGTGGAGGATGCAGGGTGCCATCCTCCTGTCTCTGAGCAATGCCATGGCGCTCAAGCAGGATTGTGAGGACTTTAACCCCTCAAGCATTTGTGGTGCTGAGTTTGTGGGCCACTGGAGGGCCAAGTTCAACAAGTTATGCTGCTCGCCGGTCCCTCTGATGCTTAGCATACTGCAACTATTTGGCTAGGCATATTTCCGCAAGGACAAAGCTTAAGCCATCACTTGGGTTTATTCTGCTGCAAACCAGCACCCATTATAAGCCCGCTAAGACTCAAATTTAAATACTTGTATGAGTCTTTTTTTTGGCATGGCGACCACATGGTTGCGTCACTTCAGGTGGAAGGCCATGCACAATATACATTGTTGGCCTCTAAAGTTTTCAAAAGATATTCAAGGTGTGCATTCCGCGAGGCCCCGTGCATCTTCCGGTTGGCTAGGCACCCTAGTTTGAAGTTCATATTTCTCCCTCTTGAAGCGTTGGCAGCTACTGTGGGCGTGATGCATTTGCAGGACGGTCACGGATAACCCTCTGATATGCGGAGACGTACCCTATGAAGGCTTGGACATGACGGGCACGTACGGCCTGGACTGCCCTGGTGCGTGTTTTCTTTCTACTCATGGTGACATCCTCTGCACCCTTCATGCTGATGGACTTGGGCACATGCGGCCGCGTGCAGGCGCTAGTCTTATCTAGCAAGATCCTTGGAGTGTGAGCTTGAAACTAAGATGGACGAGTTCTTGTGGAAGCTATTATTTCTAGCTCCCTGGCCTTGGCCATCTGATTTATGGCGCGTAACCCTTGTGGTGCTGTCCAAGACTGTCGTTAGTTTACAGAACTATTACAGTCTCCGTGTACAGATATGGGTTTACGAGGTTCCAGATAATTGCAGGGATCGTGTTATGCTCCAGCGGTATCGGACCTGCCTTGCTGGCAGGTGCACATGTCACCTTGTTGGCTCCTTGTACGCATCAGCTTGTTCTGCAGCATGATTCCATTGGAGACAGGATTGCTGGCCTCCTGCATGTTATTGTGCATGTCATGATAAACATGAATGCAAGTTTGGTCATTAAATATCCCTTGCCCCATGACTATATGATCAATGCGAATTCCTGCGTTGGCGTGCAGATGAGCTAAGCGACAAGAACGCATTATTATCAATGAAAGATGGATTTACGTTTGTCTCCGACTTGACTGGCTGGGATAACGATAGCCAAGTTTGCGACTTCGCCTACGTGTATTGCAACGACGCCCGAGACCGTGTCATTGGCGTCTACCTAGGCGGGTAAGCATTTTTTCAAGCATGGGTGGGTGGATGGGCAGGTGGGCGGGTGGGTCAGCTGTTTTGTTGGTTGTTCGGTTGAACTTGACAGTTACTAAAACCATTTTTGGAGAACATAGTTGCATCATCATTTTGCTGTTATATATGTATGGCGCTGACTCGGGCCATGGCTGACATCATGCTCCGCCGTACGCGGGCTGATTTTGCGGTGCAGCAGGGGTATTAGGTTCCTCCCGTTAGGAGTTTCCATTGGTCTTGTCGTAGTATAGAGCTTTGACATGGCTCTGTATATAGGTTTATAGCTGGGCGTTTGCTTTGGTTTGAGTGATTTCACTCTGCTGTAAGTAATTATATTTTTAATATATATTTGGCCTTGGTAGGTGAGTGAACCTAGCTATGCTGCCTATGCATGCAGGGGATGAGTGAGGATGCCTACATGCACAGGATTACATAAAAAATGTCAATCACCAGCATGATAGGTAGTTCAAGCATAAGTTTTCATTTGGTGACTGCAGCATTGGGCGAAATTCTTTACTGCAGCATCAAGTTCGGCCACAACTTGCTTTGTGCATTTGTATAACCGGTGTGTCGTTTCTTCGCATGTGCAGCTTATCATTACATGGGACCCTGGATTCTTCTGTGGGTTCCTTAACACAACTGCAGTCTTTGTAAGTAACATGACCCTCGTTGCGATGCTGAATGTCTGTGCTGATGTGCTTCATACTGCAATGCCTTATCTAGTTGTTGTTGCACCAGGCACACAGGAATGAAGCACCTGTACACTGACTGACCCACTTCACGCCAAACTTCCAATAAGACATGCTAACCTGTCCTTTCACCAGGCCGGTTGCCAATTCACTGAGAGATCATGGTGGTGCAGGTGCCTTTGTGCACCTAGAGCAGGTGTAGTTTACATCATACCCTTGCAGGAAGTAGCCCAGAATGTATTAAAAGCCATATGTCCCTTCTCAGGGATATGTGCTCTATGTACTCCCAACGGAGTTATGTTCATATTAATAAATTTTTCCAATTAAGGTCTTAACTAGCCGTACGTGTTAGCCCAAAATACATCAATTCACGCACCATGCAAACACTTGTTCTAGTGGGCTTTCAGCTTCACAACAGTCAGGATTGATGAAACATGCTACATGTAATAGGAAGTTTGCATGACAGAGCAGGCAAAGTGCACCCATGGTTGGGTGATTCGCAATGAACAGAGTGCTTGGTCTAACTCAAATAGTCTAGCTCACCTTGGCTAACCCCTACATGGCGTGGCCTTCTAAGTCAAAGTCAGGATCTGCAAAGCTGAAAAATGGAAAGGTTAAAGACATGCTAAAACAAAATTCAGGGTCAGCTTCATCGCCATGGCTTTCGCTGTCGATTGGTTCTGAGTTGCACCACCCGGGCCCAGAAGTCATCGCCATTATTTGCAGGCAGTGCTTGCGCTGAGCCACCTACAGCACTCTCCTCACAGCTGCCCTCATCCGTTACCAGTGTCGTCCTCCTCAAAATATCTGCCTGTGCCTATTCTCGGATGACGTGTGAAGGTGCGCCCAAAGCCCGGCCCCACCGTTTGCAGTGGCGGCCAACAACAAAGCACCAACACCTTGGGTGCTTGTGTGAAGTGTATTTAGGTGTCTGAACCCGGCGCCCTGCAACAAGATTGCGTGTCTTTCTGTCGCATTTCAGTTCCTCAGTGGTGCAATATTAGATAGCCAGCAAACGAGCGAAACAAAGTCAGCTGGCTCGACAGTAAAACAAAGTTTTTTCGCTTAAGACTGTAATACATTGAGGTTGCGGTTCGGTGGCTGGGTTCTGCAGCCACGACTTTGGTGTAGCCGTATCAATCCCTTCCACGCTAATTCCGCTGGGCCCATCATTGCGCACGGGGCGCTGCTGTCAAGTGTCACAGTCAACTGAGTCGAATTTATTCGCACGCGGGCGCTGCAGCTGGTCTTTGGGGGGTACTTTTATTTTTGGTAATATGTACGGAGCCCTAAATAACTCGTAACTTGGATACTTGCCCATCCCGCTAGGCACCAACACTGGACCAAAGGCAGCACAGGGTCGTGCTGAGACCAGTCCTGAGACGTGCTCAGTGCTAAGAGCTCCAACGTGCATACACATCAGGTCGATGTTTTTTGTGGCACGATCACTCGATTACCTCTTCACGCTGGAGCCGTCGTTGATTACTACTTTCACGATACTGCATCTGAGGAGCAGGATTTTTTTACGTTGATCAGTAAGGTATGCAGCAGCTACCACCGTGTTGTCGTGAGAAAATGCCGCGCCGCCCTGGAATCTGTCGGACAAAGAAGCGGGTTTGTGCTTGGGGAAATGCTCGGCATTTTAAGGTTTTAAGGTTTTTCCGTCAACAGCAATGTGAAATTTTATTAAAATGCTGGGGATATAGACGTAAGTATGTACGTGCCGAGCCTGCGTGACTGGGAAACTGGCGGAATCTCGCCCGGCACCTATTATAGCTTACCGGACGGCCGGGGGGCGGGGAAGGGAGGGGGGCTCAGAAGATAGCATACCGGTCGGCCGGGGGGGGGGGGGGTACCGGTCCAAATATAGCTTACTGGTCGGCCGGGGGGGGCACCTCCAGTGATTACGAAGAATAACGGAACCGGTACCTTAGCAAAAACACTGGGTCTGCCTTGCGAATGTGCTTGACTATGGTTGTGACCAGTGCCAGCCTTTACCCTTTGCCTTGAGTTGGCAGCCTGTGTTCTCACCATGCAGCCAAATTTAACCTCGTAGGTAGCGCCGCCTAGGACAACACTGGGAAGATGCAGTGTGTCTCACGAGCCTCACACTAAATGCTCCAATGCTAGCTGCCTTAGCGCCTTGCACATGGTTTATGGGGGTACATCGACATGTGCAACACCGGAATGCATCCACCTTGTACATGGACCCATCGGGTGATGAAGGACCTGGATCTGTTCCCATTGCTTAGTATCAGTCCTGGCAGGCGCCTGCATGACCAACAGTGCAGGCCCTGGACAGACTCTAACTATAGCCTTGATGCCCATGCGACCCAATGTGCTTGTTTGGTAGGGTAGAATGGTCTACTGCCAATGCTTTCAAGTGTTAGCTTCCCCAATCGGAATTCAGCATGGTGCAATTGAATTACCCACCTTGTTAGCTAGGAGCTATTGTGGTGGGTTTCGGATTGCCACCTTCCCTCCATTCCTGCTTGAAGACCCTCAGGACCCCCCCAAACCATGTTTCTGTGATTCTGGAAGTTCAAGAATACTGAATAGTAGTAATGTCATACAGTATGGCTCAAACTCACAATGGAGCTAACTTTCGGGTTGCTATTTCTAGGGACCCCAAAGTAGCATGTACGGTAACACATGGTATTGCTTACATCTTTTGGCGGAACGATAAACCTGCTTGCAATGGCTGGTGTAGTTTTTTGCCTCAATAGCCTGAAATAGTTTTTTAGCAAGACAGTAGGTAGCACCAGGTTGCCAAGCTGTAGAAGCTCGCCAGCCTCAACCGAAGCTGCAATAACGCAAGGAGCTGTCCTGTGGTGTTGTCACTAATTATAGCGTTGTCTTGCGGACGACCTCTGGACAATAATACCGGCCCAGTGCCATAAGCAGGTCCTGGTGCGGATACACACAGCGCCCATATCCTGTCCATGTGCGGGACCATATATCAGAGCAGGGGATGACATAAGGTCCCATCCTACCGTC
>RPFO01000231.1:1355839-1358339 GCA_009746045.1 Mesostigma viride
GTAGGTAGCGCTGCCTAGGACAACTCTGGGAGATGCTGAGTCTCTCACGAGCCTCACACTATGCATGGCTCCAAGGCTAGCTGCCTTTGGACCTTGCACATGGTGTATGGCGGTACAATAACATTTGCAGTACAGGAGTGCATGCACCTCGTTCATGGACCCATCAGATGATGAAGGACCTGGATCGGTTCCCGTGGCTTAGTATCAGTCCTGCCAGGCGCCTGCATGACCAACAGTGCAGGTCCTGGACAGACTCTAGCTATAGCCTTGATACCCATGCGACCCAATGTGCTTGTTTGGTAGGGTAGAATGGTCTACTGCCAATGCTTTCAAGTGTTAGCTTCCCCAATTGGAATCAAGCATGGTGCAAATGAATTACACATGATATTAGCTAGGAGCTATTGTGGTGGGTTTCGGGTTGGCACCTCCCCTCCATTCCTGCTTGAAGTCCCTCATTACCCCCCCAAGCCATGTTTCTGTGATTCTGTGAGTTCAATATGGGCGTAGTAATGTCCTGCTGTATCGGTCAAACTCACAATGGGGCAGTAATGGCCAAACTCTGAATGGAGCTGTCTTTCGGGTTCTATTTCTAGACCCCTCAAGTAGCATGCACAGTAACACATGATGGTGCTGACATATTTTCTCTGGAACGATAAACCTGCAACGGCTGGTGTAGATTTTGCCTGACATGGGATTTTGCAATCCTGATGGCAATCTTGTTTGCGTTCAGCTCGTTTTGACATGACATCATCAAGTGCTTGCGATGGACGTTGCTCTGACAATTTTCCTCTGAAACCATGACCTTGCTTTGGATGTTCTAGCTTGTGCTGGGAATAAAATACTAACCAGACCAAAAGGTAGCACCACTTAGTCCAACTGTAGAAGCCCACCTGCTTAAACCGATGCTGCAATAAGCGAAGGAGAGCTCTGTACAATTGGTGCTGTAGCCAAGGTCCATTGGAGTGCCTACCTACCTGAGAAACAAGTTTGTTACAATAAGTGTGTGCACTCTTTAACAGTTGAGCCTAGCCACACCCTCAAAATCATTCTACAAGTCATTCTTATTAGGCCAGTTCACCATGCTGGGGCCCAGCACATGCCCCCTTGGTCCAATCTTGTCCGTAACAGCAGCAAGGGTGGGTGGGTGGGAGCTGCAAAAAGGCCTCCCTACGTTCACCACACCACTCTTAAGTACGGTGTGAAAAATGCAAAACAAAGCACATGTATCAAGGCGCCGCGCCCCCCTCAATTCCGGCAGGGCGGGCAAGGTTGACAGTAGGCACTAGTACCCTGCAACGCCGGTCCCCTTCTATTCTAGTCCTATGCAACACAAGCACCTCACATGGTGTAGGTTACGTACGGTAGAGCTACGCTATAGGCGGCAGATCGACCCCCTTTGAGCCCGCCGCAACATAACTATATAATGAGCAGATATCTCAAAAAGTGCTGCATCGATGTTGTCGCTAAATATAGTGTTTTCGTGCTGAAACCCTTTATTAATAGCAGCACTGCCATGAGTATGGTGGGCATACACAAAGCACCCATAACTCAACCATCTGCAGGACCATACATCACAGCAGTGGATGACATAGGGTCCCATCCTCCCATCTCTGAGTAATCTGTGGTCCTGCACATACCGTGTGCACTTTTGTCACTGCCCGGCAGGAATTTGGGTACCAACCAGCTGTCTGGCACGATCCCACCGGAGCTGGGGTCTCTATCCAGTCTGGAAGGCCTGTAAGGGTCCTGTCAACCAATGTCTTGTTTGCATTCAGTTCATTTTGATATGACGTCATCATGTGCTTGCGATGATTGCTGCATGGTACCGATGACCATTGTTCTCCGGAACAAAGAACTTGCAATGGCTGCTCTAGTTTGTGCTTGAAATATAATTTTAACCAGAACTATAACTAGTACCAGGTGGTCAAGCTGTAAAAGCGCACTAGCAAAGTACATGTTGTGGCTAAATAAAATGTTTTCATGCTTAACACCTCCATTCACACCGGCACTGACATAAGCAGGTCCTGGAGCACATACACAAAGCGCCCATATCCTGTCCATGTGCAGGACCATACATGCGAGCAGGGGATCACATGTAGGGTCCCATCCTCCCTTCTCTGAGAAATCTGTGGTCCTTCACCTACCGCGCGCACTCCTGTCACTGCTCGGCAGGGACCTTAATACCAACCAGCTGTCTGGCTCGATCCCACCGGAGCTGGGGTCTCTATCCAATCTGACCAACCTGTAAGGGTCCTGTCAACCCATTCTTGTTTGCATTCAGTCCATTTTGATACATGTGACGTCATATCAAGTGCTTGCGATGGTTTCGGTACAGTGACACGTGCTATTGATGGCAAGGTCTCTCTGGAATGATGAACCTGCGATTGCTCCCAGAGTTCTTGCTTGAAATCGGATTCATGCAAAACAATTGGTAGTGCCATGCTGTCAAGCTGTATGTGGAAGCCGGTTAGCCTAGATTGGGGCATGTCCTTTCATCTGT